>JASCZI010181801.1:20869-33351 GCA_036250425.1 Stylosanthes scabra
CCAAAAATTTCTAGCTTCGAGATCCAGAAATTATCCACTCAATATGCTTCCCTATCTCACCGTTAAAAAACGTCCATGCCACACCAAAAAGTCATGATTTAAAAACTGACCCAATACTACTATGAAATGAACTTCAATGACATCCTCCAGAAAAAACGAGACCCAACACCAAACCTACTCACTCATTATTAATAAACATAATCACTTCGTAATCTGGTCCAATGAAGCTTGGTCATCACTAATCACACTTACCTGCGCATGTTCTATGTTGTGGTCCCATGTCACTGGCCTATCATCATGGGCCACCTGGCGCCTACATGTGTAGACGCACATATATATGTAATCTACACATACAGTAGAGTAGACTTCACCATAAAAAATAAATATTTAGGGAGTAGCTAGTTGTTGTGGAGACACTTATAAACATCCATTTTTTATTCATTTATAATCAGAAACTCCATTTCAAATCTAGCATTTGACGCTAAAAGACCACTAATCAATTCATTTCAACAAATCGCTAGAAATTATGATGACAATAAAAAGGTATTTGATATGTTTAACGAAGTTTTGTATGTCATAAGAAGAATGTAAGATAACACAGTCATTGATAGTTTGGATATCCATCGTGGCAGTCGTTCATCTATATCAATATGATATTAACATATGCATAATGTAAATCACTTCAAGGACTATAACGAGGACAAAATGAAGTTAAAATAAACTTTATTAAGAATTATTTTAACAGAAGAGTGAAAACTTTAGGGATCAAATAAACGATATCTTTAAGCCCGAAAAACAACCAAGGACTAATCCGTCGTAGATCAAAATTCCATTTAAGGATTTTCCACTTTCAAATGGATTTACTGCATAGAAAAAAATTCAAACCCCGACACTTTCTTAAATGAACTATGAACTAACCACTAAATCAACTCAACAAACTTAGTTTTTTTTTTTTTTTTTGTTGGACATTACTTAACTTGGTTTATGCTTTGCTATTTTGCTTGCACAACAGAGGAAATGGGCTCAAATTCGAAGCAGCCCAATTTGTAGGCATAGGTTGCTAGTGGGATTAGTTCACTTTGTAGCTATAGGCACCTAATTCGAAATATCAATTTCTACAACTGCCCATTTCGTAGACTCAAAGCTAGCCACAGCTCATTTTGTGGCCACTAGACTTTTATTTTTTGTTTAGACAGTAAGTGCGCACTAGACTTGATTTAGCAATTTTGCAAGTGCTTCTTGCTAATTAGTCTTACATTTGAAAGTATGTGTATTTACAGCTGAAGTAATCACATAGTTGAGGATTTCTTGGATTCCTAAGGAACTGCAAAGGGGATTCAAATCCTAAGAAGTGGTGTGTATGTGTAGATATATATGTGTATTCGTAAAATAAATTAAAAAAAAAAAAACGTATGTGTATTTGGGAATTGAAGTATTTTTATAGTTATTTAAATAAAAAAATAATCAAACTACTAATTCTTTGGGGAATTCTTTTTATATTTTCCCTTTGTAATTATTTTTCTTAGCTTTTAAATAGTTTAGCATTGTTCCGAAAATCGGATTGAACCCAGCATTCGAATCGAAAACGGGCAACAATCATAGTCCGACTCATTATAGAAAAACGTCTTTTCAAATATCGATATTGAACTAGTGAACCAGCCAAGAACTGTTCGGTCGGACTAACCGAGACCCGCTGATAATTTTCTTCTTGGCAAGAAATTTTTTTCAAAATGCAAAGGATGAGGTTTGATAAATAAAGAGTCTTCTTTGTCATTAGTCTATGCAAGTGTTTTAAGTTGTGCAGACAAATTATTATATATATAGAAATATTTCTTCTAATTAGTTTATATATTTTATTTTATTTTATTTTAATTTTAATTTTTAATTATTTATTCATAAATTAACTATATTTTTATTTGTGCATCATCATTAATATAAGAATAAATTTTTTATTTAATATGTACAAATTAAAAACACAAACAGTATAGTAAAATCTTTTAATTAATGACTACTTATTTTTTATTTTTCCATGATTATATAATATTTACAAATGTTACTTTTTAGTAAATACTTGTATATGATAATGAGTTATGCAAATATTTATACACTAAAATTAGTAACCAAAATCAGTCACTAATGTATAATACATATTAAAATATAAAATATATATTGATAATGAAACTACAGATATATTCATGTATTTTCATGTATAAATAAATAGTGGGTGATTTTGAGGTGCAAATAGAATTATTGTATGATAATATAGTAAGTATAAACTAATTAATAAACTATTAAAATATTAAAATAATAGTTATTTCAATATAAAAATATTTAATATAAACTTTATATTTTAAATTTAGCGAACATTCTAAAATCTAGTTATATTATGATATAATAATATTTTTTGTTTTTATTTTTATTTTATATATTATTTTATTATAAAATAATTATTTGGGTTAAACCTACTATTAAACCTCTAAAATCTTTAATCCGTCTAATTTTGAGAATCTTGCTCTTTAGAGTGCACTACTTTTTGCACTTTACCCACAGAACTTCTGTGTTTTTTGTTTCCTTTTCTTTTTTAATTTTTTTTATAAAACTTATACTTGTGTTTATACATCACTTTTCGCCCACCATCACCCAAATTTTTGGATCCGTTATTAGTCTTATTCAAAATTATTATAATCCAATTTTGGCATGAAATTCGTATTTACTTTGACTTTGTTTAATATTACTTGCATTGTATGTCATGACTCTTCTCCAGTTTCATTGCAACCTTCAATAAATGGTGAAAATATATCGACCAGGAGTTGTTTTTTCTTACTCTAACTGTGCGTCATTGTTTAAGTATTTCCGGTGGTTTATGAACCAAACTATTGATTTGAACTAAAATTAAGTCATATATATTAAATCACGAAATAGCTACTACTCTTATGGGGAGAAAATAAGATGCTTTCAAAGTTGAAAGTGGAAGTTAGTTAGAAGTACATAGAGGGGAACAAAGAACTATATGTTACTGGAATAAATATATTTAATTTTTTTTTTTTCATGGAGACAAGGATTATCATGACAAGTACCGAAAGAAAAGAAATGAAAGACAAAATACTTAAGTCATGTCAGTGTGATCATGAAACAGACGTTACCAACACAACACACAAAAAAAAGAAAAAAAAAAGAAGAACCATTAAAATTGGGTGGTCAATACTGTACGATTCATGAAACATTAAAGTCTGAAAACAAAATAAAAGTGTTGTCCTGTGCTCATCACATGAAAGACAGATTATGAAAATAAAACAGAGTCTCTCACAGTCACATTACAGTGCCTCTGAATCTGATGGATCTGATGAATGAGGTATGCCAACACATAGTGACAGCATCTAAACTGATGATGCTCTCACTTGACCTGCAGAGGAAATAACATTTTCCAACACCCCCATCAACCGTCTACCATTTCTAGCCAATATCTTTCACATAACATGCTCTCCTAGTCTCCTATTAAATTCTAAACTTTACGTGGACTATCTGGACAATATGTCACGAAAAGCCAACAATTAGAAGTCTCATTTTGTTATAAAATGACACTGTAGAGTAAATAATTTAAAAAGGGTTCTATTTTGAAAATAAAATAAAATAAAATAAAAATAGTTGTCATATATTAAACAAGTCATCAAATTATTTTTTAAAAATTATTTAGTAGAAAGATAAATTGACACACATATAAAATATTTTTTTACAATATAAATTTTACATCTTACATTCACAAAAATTAAAGTAATATACAGATGTGATATTCTCAAATAAAATTTACATCTATACTATTTATATTGTACTGTATAAGTTTCTTTATTTTTCTTAAATCAATATATTTTTTTAAAAAATAGACAGAGAAATAATTGAGACATTATTCCAATCATTTAACTTGCATTCCACACTCTACAACATATTTTTATATCATCTATTAACAAGCTAAGGGAGTTTTAGGAAATATTTTTAAAATGTTACTCTTACCATAGTTTATTAGTGATTGAATTTTCAAAAGTAAGGCTAGAGAGATGATCTGCATTAATCATAAGATAATTAAACTCTTTTAACCACGGTTGTACTGAGTTCTAGAATTATGAGAGTAACCAACTCTTGATGATGAATCTTTTCAAATTTTTTCTTTTCAAGTTTTTGTCAAATATAATCTCTTACCATTTAATATATTCTTGCGCATATTTTCTATTGGTCCCACTTAAAAAATAAATGGTGAGAGATTATATTTTATGAAATAATTGACGAAAAAACTTAAGAAGATCCATTCTTCCAATTCTTTATTTATGGACCTATAAGATTTGGTTTAATAAATTTTTTTTTTTTTTTTTTTTTTGAGATGTGAAATGCGTGGTGAGTTTGGTAAAAGAAAGTTAGACACTTGTATTTATATCCTTTTAATGATAGGACTTTGAAGTAAAAACATTAAAAAAATAACTTTTGAAAAAAGAAATTTTCAAAAATAATATATACTTGTGAACATTAAAAAATTTAATATAATTTCATTTATTAATAAATATTTATATTTATTATTATATTTATATTTATTATGATTTTTTTAAATTTTAAAAATCATTTTACTAAACACAATTATTTTTTTCGATAGTTAAAAAGGCTCACAAAATGGCTTGACGTGATGAGCACTGATTACATTAAGTTTCCATACAAATCAAATCATACACAACATAAAAAAAAGTAACATAAATAAAAAAATAGATACAACACCCTATGTCTTCTTCATATTATAGCAGTCTACTTGTGAGCGCCAAATTCATTCCACATCCGAAGCATATTCCAAATATTCATCATCCTCCTATTATATACACACCAGAAGAATTATGTGACTTCATCAAATCCGACTTAATGTTCATCTCCTCTCCCCAAAATCTACATATCATGCTTCTATCAAGTGCTCTCTTTTAGTAACTACAATCCCAAAAACATCCGCATTGTTCTTAACCATCTCGGCCCTACCCACCCACCGCCCACCCCTAACATTCCAAATAATTAGCTGCATCTAAATTTGGATTTAGCACTTATTCTTGTGGGTAGACTCCTTTTCAACTTCGATACATTCCTTACCTTTTTTTCTTCTTGCTTTTGATTATTAAATGATATTTTTTTTTTATTTAATTTTATCAGACAGATATGATACGACTTTATTTTTAAAAATTATAAGCTATTTTCTAAAAGTTAACAAACTCTAATATTAATACTTAGTACTTGTCACTAGAACATTGAGTTGTAGTCTTACCGTACCTGTAATTCAGGATGTGTTAGTTAACACAATATTTATACCCTTAGAAATATTAAACTAATTAAAAATGAAAAAATTTTGGAGGCAATATATTTGAGTTATTCTAGGTGCACATCAAAATCAGCCACCATATATAATACGAAATAAAAAATATATGTGTAGCTTAACTCATTTCTTGTGTGTATTATGTATTTTAATATGTATTATATACTGGTGGTTGATTTTAGTGGCTAATTTTAGTGGTTGATTTTAGTGGTTGATTTTGGTGTGATTGTTGATATATTTGGGAGCTAATGCACTTGATGATAATGGTAGATGAGTTACGGATGATAACTTATATATTTTGTGGATGATCGCTTTTATTCTGTTTGTATGATAATATTTTTAAATTTCGAATGATAATTTTTTTTTAATTTTGTATATAACTTAATTATTAATTAAAAATCTTGAATTAGATATTTATTTTAGGTGTTTACTTCGATACGAAAACTAATTAATACATACCGATACAATAAAATTAAATAAATCAATAAAAATTTGACACGCAGCATATATTTGTCCACGTCAGCATTAATTTTTTTTTATATTTTAAAAAAATTTATTATTATGTTAATATGTATACTAAAATATTCTTATAAATAATAGTTAAAAGACAAATTTACCCTCTTTATTATTTTTTATAAAAAATCAAATAATTCTTACTAATTTTATTTAAAAAATATTTTTTAATAATAAATTCAAACAATTAAAATTACTGTATATTAATTTAATAAACACACGGATAAAATAAAAAGTAAAACAATCACTTATTCTACGATAACAAAAATTTCAAATTAATAATAAACAAATTTCCAATCATACCCAAAAATCCCTGAAGATCATGTTCTAACCCCCAAGACCTCAACCAGCATCCCTATGTTCGTCACCTTCCCAAACCCGTCGAGCCCTCTCTCTCCCACCTCCACTATCTCTGCCCCAACTACAATGCTGGTTCTGCAACATCCTCTCCATCGATAACATCCATTTCCGATGGCGAGGATAGAAGAGTACGTAGACTGCAGAGTAAAGTGTAGTGTATGGGCCATGGCGCATATAAAGTGTGGGGGAATTTGGTTTGATGAGTAATAATAACTAACCTCCCATTCCCATACACACTCTTCTGAGTGAGAATTTCATCCCGACTCAAATTTGGGGGTATGTCTTTAACACTTTTTACATAATTTTTTTCCCTGAGATCACGAAGAAAAAAGAAGAAGCTACTTTTATCATTGCCTGTACCTTGGAGGCTTGGACTATGTACATACCATGAGACCTTTTTCATAATTAAAATCTGATGTCACTCAAAACCTAACATTTGGTTCATTAGATTAAATTTATTATTAAGTAAACATCTTTTACTCTCTTTTTTATGCTGTTAATTTGCTCATATTCCATTGATGTACAATTATATTATTGTGCTTCAGGTTATTCACATAAATATAGATAATATTTTATACGTTGCAGCTTCGACTTGCTTCTCTGCATCTGTATGTTTGAAGGGTGGTGTTGCCATGGCGACGACTACAGCGCAATTGGGGATGATTTGGGGAAGCGCATAGCGAGGGAAGGGGAGAGTTGGTCGAGGAGGTTGAAAAAAGGAAGGGTGGGTGGTGCCTTCGCGAATGAGTGTTATCGGCGGAGAGGAAGCGCTGCGGAACCAGCATTGTGGTATGATACAATGGAGGTGGGAGCGAGAGTGGCTCGACAGGTTTGGAAAGGAGATGAACATTAGAGATTTCTGGATGTGTTGAATTTTTTTATTATTAATCTAAAATTTTTATTTTTGTAGAACAAATGATTTTGTGATTGTTTTATTTTTATTTTATATATATTTATTGAATTAATATAATGTGATTTTAATTATTTGGATTTATTAAAAAATAATTTTTAATAAAATTATAAGAATTATTTGGTTTTTTGAAAAAAAAAAAGGATAAATTTTTCTATTAACTGTTATTTATAAGGATATTTTAATATACATTTTAACATAATAATTTTTAAAAAATATAAAAAATTAATAATGACATGGATAAATATATATTACGTGTCAAAGTTTTATTGGTTTATTTAATTTAACGTACCAGTATATATTAATTAGTCATCGTACCGGCATCTTTATTTTAATATAAAATTGTTAGGAATGGTGAGTAAACAGGAATGAGGGAATTTGAAACTCTTCTACATAACATGGAATATGAAACTCATCCATGAAACTGAAGTCTCAACTTCTACAATACCTATGATAAAAAAAAACCCAAAAAATATGATGTTTCATTTTAAACAATTTGCCGGTAACATAAGCTAACTGGAGGATTAATTATGATGAGATAGATCATAGATGACGACGACGAATGAAAGAGTTGAAGAGAGAGAAGAGGCTTTGGATTCTAAGAGATTGAATGATATGAATGAATGAGATGTAAAGGTGATGGCATGAGGGTTTGCTTTGTGAAATTGGTATAAGTGGGAATTGAATGAGGGAAAGACAAAGATAAGCTTTGCCAAATTGTTGTCCTTGTATGAGAATGGAAACGTGGACAAACCCAAAACTTCCATGTCTTACACTTCCGTAGCCGCCCCCGGCCCCCATCATCCTTGCTCATATATGTCACACACACACACACCCTCACACACTCTCACACACTCACAGGTGTCCCCCTCTGCTCACCCATTCTTCAATGCTTTCTTTGTCCATGTATAACTAGGTGAATGCTAGCCTGCACCTGTTAAAATGAGGTTCCCATTAACCCAGTTCTTTCTGACACAGGTTCATGATGAGTGTCGGTTTGGTGATGGAGGAATTGGGTATTACACATCCACCCCAATCAATTGTATATTTTCATCGTGCTAGCCTGAAAAATGTTAATTTCCTCGTTGGACTCCTTTTGGTGAATTGGGTCTGAGGAGGCGTGTTTGTAAATATTTATGGGTGTTTTTTTTTCCTCATCGTGAAATTGTAAGGGCTTTGGTTATGTGACTTCGTCGATTTTTAATTTTATGTAACTTATTGTATTTTGGCTTTTTTCTCTCATTTATGTCATTTTTCGCAAAGCCATAATTTCCCATAATATTTTTTTGTTTTTAGGCCATTTTGGTTTATTTTTCCCACGTACATTGATTCATCTCATTCTCTGGTTGGAAAATAATAATTGTTGTCTTCTTTTCATCTTTAATTTTGTCTGATTTAGTTTTTAGAGAAAATAGTTTTATGACATGGTATTACCATTTGTGAGTTAAAAGTTTAAAATTTAATTCTTGTTGCAAGAAAAAACATAAGTTAACCAAAAAGAATTGCAAAATTTCACGCTAATTGAAAATAATCAAAAGATAAAATGAATTAAAAATATAATTATTTATGTTATCTTTTCTTGCCACTTTAGATAAAAAAAAAAAGTAATTTCATTACATATTTTCATGCATATGTAGACTCTCACAGCCCTAATTTTTTCTAGTCAAAGGTTTTGAAAATCGAACCGAACATTGCTATTGATTTACGATTTTGAAAGTTCAACTGGTTTATTCGTAGATTCAATCGAAATAACCTAGTCAAAGGTTTTGAAAATCGGACCGAACATTGAACCACTCTGACTATTGATTTACAATTTTAAAGGTTCAACCGTAGATTCAACCGAAATAATCATTTTATATCAAAATAATATATAAAATAAAAAATATATTATTACTTAGCATCTCAAAACAAAAAGTTAAATCAAATCTTTTAAGTTCTAACTACTGAAAATTGAAATTAAGAATTCATCATATACAATACTGCAGATACAAAAGGCTATGAGTAATTTAAGACAAAATTAAATAAAAATTACAATCAAAATTTTGACACAATCAGTATTGTAATTGGTAAAATCCTACATACAGGGAATACATTAGAATTTAAAGGTTAAATATACAATCTTGATTGTGGTCACTCTCTTCAACATCTAGTGCACTGTGCAAACCCTGTACCTTTATCAGAAGATTTGAAAATAATTATTAAAAAATACTCAAGAAGAAATTATAGTAAAAGGGGTTTCATTTGTTGATGCAAAAAGTGACAACAATTTGCTAAAATTGAAGATTAAAGTAAGAACAGAAAGAAAAAATTAAGCAAAAATTATGGAGTAATTTTGCCAATAACAGAACACTTCCACAACAACAGTGACAATAACAAAGAAACAGTCACAACTAACAACAGCAAATCAAAGAGGCATAGGGATATTCAACAACACACCAGCAACATTCAATCTGATCTTTTTTTCTAAAAAAAAAAAAGCATAATCGGAAAATCAATTTTATAAAAAATAAATAAATTAAATAAATAAATGAAGCAGCATCATCAAGCGATGGTTCTCCCTTACGTTCAGGCGACGGCATTCAACCAACTGCTAAATTGGTCGAACTGGCCGGTCCAGCCGGGTTTTCAGAACTATGACAAACTTCCGCGTGTGACTCCACTTGACATATAAGACTATGCAACTCTTAATAAGTTTTGTTTCTTTCTTTATTCTTCGATAACATTTTCAGGGTAATTAGAGTATTAGACTAATCTATCCCTTCAACGTAACACTTTTAATATAAATATAATATGTTCAAAATTATTTTTGTTTTTAGATAAAACAAGAATATCATATAATCTTGTAGATATGGTTAAGGAAGCAGCTTGATATGGTAGTGATTGAGTAGATAGGTTAGAGAGGTAGTAAAAATTGATTAACTAAGTTGAAATTTTTTACATAGTCAAATAAAGCACGATTTCTTAGCAAATTAAACCATCTATCTATTAAAACTAATGTATGTACCCGTGCGATGCACAAAAAATATCTTTTCGTTAAAATATTTTGAAAATTAAATAATTCTATCATATGTTTTCGTAGCATAATTCTTTTGTTATCTAAATATTGTGCGAATTATATCGACTGTATATTTAACGTCATAGTAATACCATCAAGATAATCACGTCAAAATTATCTTTTAAATGTATGAAGTTAAAAAAATTATTATAATAAAAATACAATGACATCGTTATCACTTTTTCAATTAGAAGAAAATAATTTAGAAATTCGTAAGATATATGATTAATTATTTGTCAATGAATAGAAATATCAACCATTTATATCAACAAAAACTAATTACTCTTCTAATAATTATAAATAAGAACTATATAAGTGCAACTATATATTTTAGATTATAGAATACATTTCCATGAAATGAAATTTTGGTATCCTCTTTTTTGTACGTGGAAGAATGAGTCTTCTCCTAAAAATTAAATAGTTCTTTTTTATATATTTGTAAAATAATTCTATTATTATAAATATTCTGTGAATTTTATCGATTAATATTATTTTCTTAATAAAATTTTCTTCAAAATATATGAAGTAAAAATTTTACCATATTAAAAATACATTAGCGTCATTATCATATTTTCAATTAAATCATACGATTGCTTCTTCTTTCAAAAAATTATACTTTTGAAAGTGATTGCTTCTTCTTTCAAAAAATTATACTTTTGAAAGTGATTAAAAAATTATTAGGGGCAATGGTAATACTTTATTAGTGAATAAAAGAAGTATCACTTTTTTTATGGTCATCAAATAATAAGAACCTTTATTAGGAGTAATATAAAATTGACTTGAAAATTTAAAGAAATTAACCAATATAACATATATTTTAATATTAAATTTTAAAGAAGAAATTCAAAATAAGTGCAACCAAAATACATCTCTATGAAATTAAATTTTACTCTATGATAGACACTTATTAGCTGCTAATAAAATACTCTGTATATAACTAAGATATAAGAAAAAATAAATATAATTATTAAAAAAATATGATATATAATAATAAATTTCATAATAATTAATTATTAATTTTAACACAAATATTATCATTTAATAAATAATATATTTTTTAAAATAACGTTTAGAAGTTAGGCATAAAATTGACACCAGAATAAAATACGTGGATATTTCTAGTTACTATGTGTCGTAGTAATTAATTAACTATGTTGATATGTATTTCATTTAATAAAAATAATAATTAATATAAATTAATTTTTTAAAATTTTACTAAAGTTATTGAATAACATAAATTTATTTTGTATTTATTAAACAAAAAAATTTAAATTTTTCATTAATAATAAACTTATCATGTGCCCTAAGAACATACATTAGCAAAACCCATAATTTATAAATATTACTTTCCTAAACTATTATCCTAAAAAAATTATCAAGTTAATGTTGATTTGTGTTTAAATTAACATAAATTATTTTTCTAAATTATTAATTTTAATAAATTTTATCATTTAATAAAAAAAATATTTTCAAAATAACGTTTAGAAGAGAGACATATGAAGACTAACACCAGAATGTGTGTTAGCATGTATGTTGAAGGGGATGTGACCACGTCAAATCACCCGAAAGGGGCACTCGATAGAACGTAAGGGATTAATGTGGATCTATGGGACCTAGGATATCCTCCAAACAAAAAAGTGTGTGGTAGCATGTGTTACTTCTGTGCATTGTAATTGTTAATTGATTACTATTGGTTTGAAGTAATCATTATATAATGAATACTTTGTGCGAATAATTACTTTTCTAAAAAATCATTTAATAAATATTGATATATATTTTAATTAATATAATTAATATAAATTATTTTTCAAAAATTTTCCTTGGATAAATGACATACTGACATCAGAATGCACCACGTTAACATTCTTAGTGCTAGAATAAAATTAATATTTACTAATAATAATGATAATTATATACTAAATAATTAATATTTACTCAAATTAAATTAAATTGTTGATATAATTAGTTATAATATTAACCAATCATATCTTAATAGATTATTATCATATTTGTTTTAAAAAAAAATTGATTGCTTGATACATATTTAATGCATTTATATTTTAATTGATAGCCTTTTAATATGAAAAATTATATGAATTGATTCTTTATATATATATCTATCCAAAAATAATATTTGTGTTTAGTATAATTAATATTAAATTAGATTATAATTTATCTTATAATAACCTAATTCTAATATTTCACCCCAATAACTAAATGAAATAATGTTAATATATAGAGCTTTTGTTCTCCAACTCCAATATATTGCTTTCTTGTTTATTCTAGTAAAATATTTAAAAATACCCGTT
>JASCZI010181802.1:1822-17422 GCA_036250425.1 Stylosanthes scabra
TTTAATAATAATTTATAAGGATATTTCAATATACACAGTGATAAATAATTATTTTAAAAATAAATAAAAAAGATATTGCTGACTGTGATAAATAAAAATTTCGTGGCGAAGTTTAATTGGTTTAAAATTCTGAAAGTAACAATATGTATTAATTAGTATGCATATCCTAGCAAGTACCAATTTTTTTTGCGATTCCATAAAATACACAGTAGTATTTAGGAAAGAAATTTTAGCAAAGAAATTTTTATTAATTACATTAATTAAAATACATATAATATTTATTAAATGATACTTTAATCACACAAATTATTTATTACAAAAAGAAAATTTACAAATATTAGAAATTTTTGGTGCGATAAGGATACACTAGTCAGTCCTTTTTTTTTTTTTGGACACTAGTTATTCCTATTTATGCTAGGGGATACTTCAGGGTAGAAAAAGTTAATATGTTGTGTTGGGCTGCTCCCAAGCCCAAAACATACGCGCTACGGAGTGTTCGAGGGGGAGAGTGCATTGAGATGGGTTTTGTCTTGCACTTTGTGACTGTGAGAGCGTCATCACTGAATCGGAACTCGGAAGTGTCGAAGAGATGCTGACTTCCCTCCGATTGCGATTACAACCTTCAAATCAAGGCGTTGTAGCTCCGCACGCTAAGAGCGCATTCGCCACCAACATTCACACGCGTGTTACCCTCTCGTGTAGAAAACGCGCCACCCTGCCCCCGTTTTGCACTTTGACCTCACAACCACACTCTCACGCGCCACAACAATCGCTCTACACTTCCATCGCTGTGTCTTCCACCCCGCAGCTTCGCCTCTCACAGCGCCACCTCACTCTTCTCAACGTCGTTGCTTGTGTGGTACCCTCCTCTCTTCTCCTTTCTTCGCCAATTCCTTTTATCTGTTCTTCAATCAATTATAATGCGTTTTCTTTTTTTTTCTTTCTTTTTTTGCTTCTGTGGTGGTGTAGACAGCGATATGTGCCACGTGGCTGTTTTGTTCTGCAATTCCCACACTTCTGGTTTGTGTTAAATGTTTATAGCCTTTTGATGAACTCAGTGGTTTTAATGTTGATTGTGAGTGCTCAATTTGGAATGTGGTTTCCTGAAGGCTTTCAAGAGAGCAGCAGAATCACTGGAGAAGTTGATGGATACCACAAGAGAGGAGCTTCCTGATACCATGGCTGCAATCCGATTATCCGGCATGGAAATCAGTGACCTCACCACTGAGCTCAGTGATCTCGGGTCTGAATTCTTATCTTTCTCATTTAGTCATTTTAATCTTTTCATGTTTTAATGAAGCTTTTGGAGCTTCAACCATGGCAGTGATAAAGATCGTGAGTGAGAGAGTTAGAACAAGAGTGGAGAGGAAAGAGAATGAGTTAGATGAACTCTGCATGTTTGAGAATTGGCAGAACTTGATCACTACACTAACTTGCTTACATTATATACATGCCTGCATACAACCTTGTTAGCTGACTAAGTACTCTACCTAACTGTCTACTTAATAACTGATTTAACTAACTGCAACTTCCCTCTAACTACCTAACTAACTTGCAACATAACTTAAAGCTCAAGCTAGCAAGCAAGTCATGTGCGATGTTTGATCAATACTACGTGACCAACAACATTTGTTATTTTTTTTTTTACCAATACTCTAAACAAAAAGCATTAAATTCTAAACCTTAAACTCTAAATCCTAAATTATAATAGTTTAAAAACAAGGCGCAGTCCAAAGTGTTGGCCAATATTGTTAAAAAATGTTTGCCCCTAACATTTCTCATATATTTAGTTGTGCATATAGTGGCTATGTAAATGGCTAGGTAAAAATAGGCATTATATCAATAAAGAGTATTACCAAGCCAGCACATCCTGTTAATTCATGCGTAAAGTCATTTTCCTCTTTCATTTGTGTTATTATTATTATTGTTATGCAGGCAAGAGATTACCCAAGGTGTTAGAAGCTCCACACGTGCCGTTCGCTCAGCAGAGCAGAGGCTTCGCCGCTTGGCCACCATGTCTCCTCCTCCTTCTTCAGGTTACCTACCAATAATCATGGCTCTAATAGATTGTTAGTTCTTTGACATTGTGGATTGTGGAAGAATTTTACTTGATGTTCACTGGATATAGTTTCCTTGCAGACAATGGTGAGTCCCAAAGTTGAGCCTGACCAAGGTGGACCTCAGGTAGCCATAGCTGCAAGAAACATGAGAGAGAGCATTGTCAAGGGTCGTACTATCATGAAAATGTTCTTCACACTCGCAAGATTTTCAAAGTTTGCTCTTAACTATATAACTGGACGTAGATAATGTTAAGAATCATAGATAGAAGATGCAAGTCATCATGGTGAGCAACATAAGCTTCTAATCTCTGTTTCTGTTTTTGTTTTTCTCTGTCAGTCTTTTTTTAATTTGGGTCCGAATCCCGTTCTTTTTTCCCTAACTAGATAGAAATTAACATCTCAGTGTTCTGGAATCTGTAGTGTAATATGAGCGACCATTTTGCACTCTCTTTCTTTGTGATATATTGAAGTGCTGTTTGATCATGGATAATGTGGTTGTACACTGTATTAATTAGTAAACAATAGTGACTAGTGAAGAGGCTTACAAGGGGAAATAACAAATTGAAAATCATTACATATTTTGTGTTCGAATAAAAGTGACATTGTATCTCAAACTCAAGGCAACTAGGATTACATTTACATTGATTTTTCATGAAAAAAAAACATAAGAAAAGCCCATATGCAGGACAAGGGAAATTTGGAGTTATTACTTGATTGAAATCTAGGGGACATAGATATAATATAACCGACTAAGCCGAGAGAGTTTTCTATTATATAGAAGTATTGTTGACTTGAGTTCCTGGTCCTTGACTTAAGGGTGGTCTTGGTGGTTTCCTTAAGACTCTTGATGTTGTGGGTGTCACCTCTGCATCTTTTTGAAGAGAACCTTCTTCTTCTCTTTGAGTAGTTGTAGGGTCAAGACCGAGGCATCTGGATAGGGTTTTCACAACTTGCTCCAAGAAATTGCATGGCATGTATGAATCCCAAGCAGATTCTCTTTCCCTCCGAACCTCACTACGGCTATCCATGTTCCCCTAATCTTTTTTAGTTTCACAGCAAAGACAAACCTCCAACAACAGCATATGTTGTTATTGACTAGTTTTCCCTTGGTTTTAGCCTTTTAAGGCCTTTTGAGGTGACGTTCTGTGAACTTATTTTATCTAGAAACGAACAAAATGTAACAACAAAGATTGGATTTTGAATTTTTTTTTAACAGACATGTGTACACAAGTACACAACTCACAGTGCATCTGTGCATACCCACAATATTATATTTATACGTGTAACCATGTGCATAGGCTTTGGGAGGCACCGCACCAAAGTGTGCTAGAAAATCCAAAAATATATTATTAATCATATTAATCTATTCAAGATATAACCGTTATAATATATTATGTTAATTGCCACATGGTAGGTAAACTAGACGAATTTAAATATTAATTCGCATTATATTATCTGATCTTTCATTTGGTAATTAGTGTTTTTAAATTTATTTTCTTAGTTGAAAAAGGCAAAAGCTAAACACGAATTATTGATGCCCTTTGATAACCATTTTATACCAGTGTTTTTGTTTGTAATAAGAATCTGTCTCTATCTCTATAGCACATACAATTAACTCTTCAGCATTCGCAAGAGAGTACTAACTAATACCCATTTAAAACACCTTCCAGGGAACAATAACGTTGCTTCACATATCACACCTCAAAACTCTTCTCATGTCGCTCATTCCTGATGATTTGTTAACTAAAATCCTATTAAGGTTGCCAGTGAAGTCCCTAAGACGTTTCAAGTGTGTGTCTAAATCATGGCTCTCTCTCATATCTGAACCCAACTTTGCAAAAACACATTATGAACTAGGAGCAGCATGCACCCATAGAGTTATGGTCATAGCACCAGAGGCTCTTGACGCCTTTTCCATAGACTCAGATGCATCACTTCACGATGATTCCGCCATTGTGTCAATGAAAATGAATTTTCTCCATCGTGAATTGGAACCTTGTTTTGATCCTGTTCAAATCATGGGTTCCTGCAGAGGGTTTCTTCTACTTAAGAGAAAAGTCCCCATTGAAAATCTATGCTTGTGGAACCCATCAAGCGGTGTCCACAAAGCACTGCCAACTTTTTCTTCATCTGATTTCTATGGCTTTGGATACGATCCCTCAACAGATGATTATCTGGTAGTTTGTGACAAACAAAGACTTCTCACTGATAACCAGATTGGGTTTTTCTCTCTGAGGGATAATTCTTGGAAAATAGTTAGCACCCCATTTCCTTATCAGAAACCTCCCAACTTAATGCCTAAAGCTGGGACGCTCTTGAATGCACCTATTCATTGGCTGGCTTTTAACTACAATGCTAAGGTAAATGTTATTGTTTCCTTTGATTTAAAAGAAAGAACTTTCACAGAGATATCTCTACCACGTTTTTTAGATGGTTGTAGTTTATACACGCGCTTCCATGATATGTGGGTATGTGGAAGGTTTTTGAGTCTCTGCGGCAAAGACTTTTTGAATGGTTGGATGGAGATATGGGTTATGAAAGAATATAAAGTGGCCTCATCTTGGATTAAGTATTTCTCCTTGCCAGGTAAGCCAATGCTATATAAAGTTAGGCCTGTCCCTTGCATCCCTTTTAGCAAATTTTCCCCAAAATTCTACACAAAAAAGAATCATAACATTTTAGGAACATGTGGGGTGGCAACGTTGGTGAGATATGATGCCTTGAGACAGTTGGTTTTAAGAACGTCGCTCGTATCCAAATCGGCTTGGGATGGATGATGATGATGATTTGGTTAGATACCTCCAAGAAAGAGGTTTTAAGGATTATTGCATTCAAGCAACCATGTACACAGAGACACTCTTTACTTTCCCTAATGACAATAGGGCAAGCACAAGTTGAAACCACAATGGCAAACAAGAGGAATTAGGTTAGGTTGTGAGATATTAGTAATTAAAGCTTGTGAAATGACGGGGAAAGTTAGTACTTGTACGAAAGGTTAAAATCTTGATATTGTTTTATCATGATTTTATTACTATTCCAATGCCTGCAGTACCTTATTTGTTAAGTTTCATGTTCGCTTTACTAACTTATGGACTTTGCTAAAATAAAATTCAGTTAATTTAATCCAATTTAACTAAAATTTCACATCATAAAACCACTTCTCCTCAATACATAAATGATTATATATCTAGTATGCAAGTTTTATGATTTCTGAAATTTCAACCTTTGATTGAAGATCTAATGTCTA
Source organism: Stylosanthes scabra (assembly GCA_036250425.1). Taxonomy (NCBI): domain Eukaryota; kingdom Viridiplantae; phylum Streptophyta; class Magnoliopsida; order Fabales; family Fabaceae; genus Stylosanthes; species Stylosanthes scabra. The sequence continues at coordinate 7,130 of JASCZI010181802.1, forward strand.
GGAGCAGAAATTAAACTCCTCTGTTTGTAAGTACCAAGTGCATCAAAATCTATTTCCTTGGAATCAAAGCTTAGAAGTAAAGAAACGGCAATAACATTTTGTAAATGAATTCAAATTAAGGTTTGAGATATGAACAGGAACACTTCACAGAATTCCAAGGTGTTCATAAAAATGCAGAAAACAACAAAATAAACTGAGAACGAAGAAAGATTAAACACTTGAAATAATCTGAAAGCAAAATGAAATGAAAGGTTTTGCAAACTTAAACAATTACATAATAACATGAAAATAAAATAAAGAAAAGGAAGAAGATGGAAGGAATCCCTACTCAGAAGATTAGACTTTGACAAAAACTTAGAAAGTCTCTCGATGGATGTGAGTTTGTGTGTAGTAAGTGATTGAGTGCAGAAATTTCAACCTTGAACCCACTGATTCAACTTATATTTATAGACAATTTTGACCAATCTTCTTCTACCACGTGTATAAGTCAGTTGAAACTGGTTCTGCTCATCCAATGATTGAGATAACCTCCAAAAACGGCTTCCGTAAGTTTCACTTGAATTTGAATCAGAATCAATCCGTTTTTCAAACTGACATTTTACTTGAATTTGCTAAATTTATTCTAATTCTCAAAGAATATCGAGATATGAATCTTAAAGAATTCTGATTTCAAACTAACAATCTTTAACAAGTTCTTATTTCAAATCATTAAATAATGAAATTTTGTAACTTAGCAAATTCTCAAGTCTAGATCTTGGATAATGAAATTTTGTAACTTAGCAAATTCTCAAGTCTATTTTGAACTCTTACAAATATCAAGACCATGTACTTTATCGGGTTACAGGTGGGCATTTTACCAGAGGTTTCTATTGTATCAATTTACTCCTATGTGACTCCTGTTGAAGCATATCTTGGAGGTGCAGGGCAGACGATTTCAAAACGAACTCCCCATTCATTAGATAGAGAAGATCACCAAGATTTCGTTATGCGCTGTCGAACTTATTCCAATTCAATAAGAGATCTCAATATTATACCTTGAATGGGACTCGAACATTGACACTCTTTATCAGACTTCTCCTTGATTTCGAAATCTTTAAATTCCATGAAATTTCGATTTCAATTTCAAATAACAATATCTAATATGTCCTCTCACGTAGTACTTTTTTTTTAAAAAAATATTTACGTAGTCTTTTTTTATTTTTTATTTGATGTATACTAAATTCCTTTTTTCCAACAAATATCGAACTCTATACTTTTTAACAAACTCGAATACCATGTTACTCCATGTTCAAACGTTACTACTTACTAGGAAACAAATTTCATAGGCATAGTATAAATTGCATCCTTCAGGATATATTTGGAGTAAATTCAGCATAAGGAACAAAATTACCCTTTAAGTGGTTGTATTAAAAAGTGTCTAAAAGTCATTAATCATTTTATTTGATCCTTAAGATATTTTAAAGTTTATGTTATTCGTCCCAATAGTTGTCCTGTATTAATCTGTTAAATCCTGCAAGAATGGTTAGTTAAAAATGAAGAGAGTTTTCTTTGTTGTTTAACTTTTGATTGAGGCTGATAGATAAATAAATAAATTAGTGGAACGTAATTTTCATTGTCAGCTTTCTTTTCTTTTCCTACGCCTACACGTTGAAGAAGGGTCAGGCGTAGAATCTAAGCCGAAACATTTGAGAAAAGCTACTGTGGCTAACTGCAAATACTGACAAGGGTGTAAAAATAATACTGGTGATGATGAATCCTCCTCATCCGTAATCTCTTCTTCTCTTTCAAAACTTGCACATGATACACTGTCATCCTTTATATCTAGGTTCTCTCCCCCCTGTTCAACAAGTAATTACTATATGTCAAAAACAAAAAAGGAAAAGATTATATATGTACACGTGTTGGTTAGAGTTGACTATAGTTTGACATGGATTTCTTAGCATTTAAGATAGTTCATGTTCGAGGAAATTCATGAATGATCTCCTCCTTGCATTCAAAGGTTGGATTTAACTATGATTTAGAAGTTAAAGGGGGAGAGCTCCTAAGCTATTTTATGAAGGCTAGTCGATGTATGATTAATCACGGGCTTATATGGTACAGATATAAATGATAAAGATGTAGATTTTATTAGAAAAATGTGTGAGTCCACATCTGTATATTACTTTAATTTTTTTGAGATATAAAGTGTAAAATCTGTATTGTAAGAGAATCTTTTATATCTGTATAAATTTAAATCTGTTTTCTCAATCATATTGTGTATAATAGAATTACTTATTAGTCAATTAATGTATATAAAAATACATATTTAACAACATCTTATAAAATAATTGATAAATAAATTTGATTATAACAATGATACGAAAGCAACACTGTGGAACTCTTAAGGAGGCAATAATTAAATTATCATAAAAAATTAAAAAAATTTATCATCCAAAATTAAAAAACGTTAACATTCAAATAAAATAAAAGTGACCACTCACATAATATATGAGTTATAACTCATTTATCATCACTTTTTCTCATTTGATTATTGGACTATTACAAGTTTAATTATTTTAGTATAACACGTTTAATTATTTCAATAGTTGATTTAGTAATTAATTTTTAGTTTGCATGAAAATATACCATATATGGCTGACTGATGGCATGACATGGGATAAGTGTTGAAGTGTATAACAATAACATATACATAAGCAGGAAATGGAAAATAATACATAACATGGCATGTTAAGATATGAATGCATTTAATTCATATCCATTATCATGATAACAAAAGTCTATTGCTATTAATTTCAACTATATCCACTTATCCGGTAACTCTGCAATGATTTTGCATTACAAATTTATCCCTTTCGGTGACGCGCTAATTAATATATTTAAAGGGATAATTCGAGAAAATATTCTACCCTTTGAGAGCTTATAGACTCATCTAACAAATTAACCAAACCAAAAATCAAATGCAGAATGATTAATATTTAATAGAAAAGGAACCCCCACTGCTTTTTCTAATCAAGATATCAGCATCATGTAATCCCCTATCATCCTCTGTTCTGAGGGGACAAGAATTTTTTGAGTTCATTTGATGGCAGTTGAAATTCGGACTTAGAAGTCTATATATAGTGTTTACACTCCTCATAACTAGACCACTTCTATTGATTGGAATGTAAAAGTAAAACTGTCCAATTTTAGAATAATAATCCATATTATTAGTTCCTTCAAATTTGCCAGCAAAATAAGCTAATGTTTATGTTTTGTTCTTTTTTTTTTTTTTCTATCCTATTTGAAGCCAAGTTCTAGTTTAACAAAATAATAATAATAATAATAATAATAATAATAATAATAAGTTTTTTTAAAAATAAAAAATAAAAATGGAAGTATAAAAATGATGAGAAAGCGTGTAACCTGCGTACGGCGTAGACCGGAGGTGATTACGACGGTGGCCGTTGAATCGTCCTCGGCGACTTGCTTGTCACGTTGAATCTGATGAATATCATAGAGATGAAACCTGGTGGTGGAATCAGAAGCGGCGGGCGGCGCGGCGGTGGCAGCGGCATCAGCATCATCATCGGTGTGATCTAGGGTGAAGCAAAAAAGAACGAAAAGGAGAAGAAACGAAACTAAGAGCTGAATCCAAATCAGCCATGGAATTCCACATCCCTCTACCATCCCTAAATCGAACATGTGAATAATCTGTTCCGATTAGATAGAATTAGATTCATAATATATAAATTAATAAAGAATCGAAACGATTTAATTGGAAAGTTAATTAAGTAAACGTTACTTACAGGAGTGGTTAGGTATAATAAGAACAAAGAAAGGTGGGGGAGGGTGACCACTGACCACGCGCCGTTGAAGGAACGTGGCTGCAAGTTGCGGAACCCAGTTATTTACAAGGCAACTTCCAACTTGATGAAGAAAGAAGCAACGAACTAAGCAATCGTTGCCCTCGCTCCATGGGTTGTGTTGTCTCTTGTGTGCTTTTCCGTCAATACTTTCAATTTATTATTATTCGGCTTAACAACCAACTAATTTAGTTTCACCAAATTATAAGTTGTAGGACAAATGTTTACATTTTTATTTAATTTATATAAAATAATATCATATTCTAATGCGTATATCTTTTTTCTGATTTGCTCGATTAAATTTAATCAATTCAATCAATTAAAAATTATTTTAATATTAAATAAAAATTAATATGTTTATTAATGTATTATCTAATATTAAAATAATTTTTTATTTAGCATAAAGTTTAACGATTTGATTTTTTTTTTCAAACAATATGTACGCATCGCATTATCATATTTATATTATTATTTTAATTTCTAAAAAAATCGATATAATATTAGGTGGTTTATAAAATTAAAATATTGCTTTTTTTTTTAAATGCTACGCGACTTGAAATATTTAAATGAAAATGAAGTATATGTATAACAAGTATAAGATAATGACTATTTAGGGATAAAAAAGAAATCAATTTTAAGTTTGGATTAGTTATTTTAATTAGAAATACAGGACCAAAAATTCAAAACTACAAACTGGAATAAAAACGACGAACGTTGTTTCAGATCGATATCGAGAAAACGGATCAAATTCTAAATGGGTTGATAGTAGACGGTAATTTAAAATATGGTATCAACTTGTTCTAACTCTACATATTATTGTGCAGGTTGGATCAAGTTAATCAGTTGGATCAGGTTAATTAAAGTCACATAATAATATCAAATTCAAATTCCATTAAACGTCTTTAGTAACTCAACTAATTAAATTTTGTTCGTTACTCCAATATCAATAAGTCAGGCATTATTACTTGTTAATTAACTAAACGGTCTACTCTATTTTTAAAATATTACTTTACGGTAAAGTTTATTTTTGTTCCTCAATATTTTAAAAATTTTTCAAAATATCCTAAATATTTTATTTTATTAAATTTTATCTGTGTCGTTCTAAATAAGTTTAAATTACACTGAAGATGTCAAAAATCTCCGCATCATAGACAAAAATTATATCACTCTACAATTGATGAGAGTCAAGCAATTGAAGAAAAATTGCAAAAGTAAACACAAGATAGAATGCGGAATGAGAGTCCCACGGAGACTACAGGAAGACAGGCAGAGCAAAAAACGAGAACAGGAATGGAGGAGAAAATCAAGGTTTGGGAATGGGGAGCAAGGAGGTATTCTCCGGCCCCACCATGCTCCATTGACACCTTTACATTATACTCTTTTAACAATTTTTCATATAATTTCTCAATTTTACCGTCCCCTTATATGAATTAGCATCTTCATCATGTTGCTCATCTCTCGCTCATTAATCTCATCCCAACAATAATTATCATATTTTATCTTACAGTTGCAAGTTGCATAGAGAAATATTTTCAAAATATATGAAAAGGTATAAGCAAAAAGTTGCATCTGTATATAGAGTTGTAACTCTTTATCAAATAGTTGTGTCACATTAAAGGGTTGTGATCCAATGAAGAGTCATATCTTCTGGACATGTCTATTCATGCATTAACAGATATATAAACTCATTGTCTATAAATAGAGAAAAGAATAGAGAATATCATTTTGCAAAATATCATTGGTATAAGATTTGACTGTGTGAGTGCCAAAACAAGTCAAGTATTCTTCATTATATCCTGCAGAAAATTTGCCAGTAATCCATTTTGCGCACCATTATTGGATTGGTGGGAGGAATTAAATCTAAAGAAAAGTGTGTATAACACATGACTTGAAAGTTTGCGCAATAACATTCTGAGACTAATACACCAACCCCATCATCAGTAGCATTATCAATATCAAAAACATTTCTCTCACCCCACTATTACCCTTATACCTCTATCATTTCCTCTTCTTTGCTAGACTCTCTTTTTTTCCCACATAATTTTGATTTGTTTTGTAACATGTCGGTTTTCGGCACGTCGACGCTACCTACGATCGGGACGTCACATTACTTCTTAATCTTAATCTTTAGCTTCTTTAACTATTTAGTTACATATGAGCCTTTCGATGTAAACGTGACTGTCATACATTCAAAACTATAAATACTAAACATGCTTCGTTAATAGCTAACGAATCGGGAATGAATATAAGCATTATAAACTGAAAATATTATTAAGGTAATAGCATTAATTACAGACCAACTGAAACCAAAATACATGTCATAAATTACTAAAACTCGGCTCGACCAAACAAAGGTCTCCTATTACTGAGTTGCGAGTCTAGAAAAAATAAAGAAAAGCTAGCAACCTAAGTCTCTCGTTGTCTAACAACAAGTGAGGCACTCTACTGACTCGGACCAACAGGAGGCGACCAAATGCCGGATAGATCAAAGTTGGGTTGACTGTGAGCATCGCAAAACGGAGATTGAGCGTCGTCGGAGGGATGTTGAGCAAACGTCTGGCTACTATGGACGGGAGAATACTCGGGATGACGTTGAAGCTCCTCTAAGTACTGTAGATAGTCATCGTCGGCATCCACATCTATAGATCGAGGAATATATAGCAGGCATCTCTTCCTCGGGGGCGTCCTCCTCCGGATCTTCTTCTTCTTCTTCTTCTTCTTCTTCTTCTTCTTCTTCTTCTTCCTCCTCCTCCTCCTCCTCCTCCTCCTCCTCCTCCTCCTCCTCCTCCTCCTCCTCCCCAATCCCTTTAGCATCGTCAACCCTTGAGGGGATGTCCTCAACTGCTCTCTTACCCTCAACTTTATCGCCTTCGCACATCCTTCCCTCGGATGGCGGAATGAGTTCCCAACTCTTGAGTGGTCTCGCCCCTTCTAGATCTTGAGTAGGGGGAACCATCTCAAAAAGTGATGGTGGAGATTCGAGTCGACTCACGGGGCTAAGGGGAGAGTACTGCAGTGTCGGACTTGCTCTTCTTGATGGACCTGATTCTTGCAGAGAGGGATCTCCCTTCTTCGGAGGGTCTCGACGTCCAAGAGCCAAAAGAGACTCAACTGGAAGCTCGTACGGACGATCTGGGTCAAACCAAACACTGTGAAGCGGATAGATAAAAGGCTCATCATCGAAGTGGTACCTTCGTGTCTTCACTATAGTCAAGTCCGAATCTGCTCTCTTGTCGGAGTCCTCGTACTTCTCACGCTTCTCGATCTTGTAGTATATGATTCCGCTTCCCATCTACGTGTGGGTCAAAATAAAACAAACAGGGGGTGAGAACCTATTGTTCTCAGTTGACACCTAAGGGTCAACTAATCTAATCTAAGGTTTACATCAAGTAGGGAATCAATTATATATCTCAATTACCAAAAATAAAATAAAAGTAAAGGACGAATAAACAACAAGCAAGAAAAGAAAACAAACAACAAGCATCCTAGATTTAACTAAGCACACACAATCAAATGCACAAACAAAGTATGATGCATGCCTAAGGTTCCTAGCACAGGACGTGAGCTCACGCGTCAGTTGTCTTCCCGCAACCCGATAAGTACCCGGAATGAGTCCAAGTATGGTTCCCTACGAGCGAATGTCACGGCTACACCAAAGCAACCCGTACCGCACTTTTAGGTACTTTCCACACTCCTTTTGCAGATCTTGAAATATGGTGAGGATCTCGTCACCTTAGCGTCCGTTTCCGAAGATATCGTAGAAGGTTGCATCGCTCATAGGTCACGGATGATCGCGTATAGGGTTGCTACCCCTTCGTAACATAACACTTCAATTCACCTCCTTACCCCCAACACCAATATAGCATCCAGTTCAAAGAACCGTTTTGGCCGGAAAAGGAAATATTAATTAATGAGGGTCGGAGTATACCGGACAGCTCATACTCAGTCAACCAACCGGTGTAATTAAAGTCGAGTCCGAAATAACCGACACTTGCTCTAACTAAACGAATTCATTACAAGAGAACAAGTCCGGTCCTAGACCAAACCTATTCCCAAGGAATGAACCCGGTCCGATTGAGCCGTCCCATACCAACTAAATCGGACCGAATCGGTTCGACTATCTTACTTAGACCAACATAGATTTGGGAGTCTTTATCTCTTAATCGTCATATTTGTGTAAAAAGCTCCAAAAACAAGCTAATGTGTTTTAGAAATCTAAGTCTTATAATCTGATTTACAAACTTAGTATATATATAATATTTATTGAAATTACTTTTATAACCCCTTTTTTCTTATTTTACTTATTTATAAAAAGGCCCCAAAATCATACTTTTATATATACTAATACTATATTTTTGAAATTACTCCTTTGCCCTTAATGACTTTGTGTTAAAGCCTAATTTAACTTATTTCACCAAAACATGCATAATTTAAACACCAACACCAAAACAGTTTTGAAAACATACACCTACACCTATCTCCAGTAAAAAATAGTTTTGAAAACAACATTTTTGAAATGACTGTTTTACCATTTTTCTTACCCTTACTTTTTCGAGTTCACCCCTTTTTAGATGGAAATTCAAAATAACTTAGACCCTTTATAATTTAAACACCAAACAGAATATTATACTTAAAATATACGTATAAACTTATCTCAAAAACAGTTTTGAGAAAATAATTACATAAATATCCATTTTATGCTTTTTACTTATAGAAAGATATCACTTTTAAAACTCCTTAAAACACTTTAAAACTTTTTTCCTCCACTTTCAATGTATCAAAACCTCAGTTTATCACATATTAAAATGTTTCAAATCTGAAACTTTTGTAAAATCTATGAAATGACCGATTTGCTCTTTAGGCTAATTTTTCCTTGATTTTCATAAATCATTAAGTATCAAAATACTTTATTATCATAAATAAGCTTACAAAAACACTTTTAAACTTAACTCTCTCCCAAATCTACATTGATCATCAAATAACCAACATACTTCAATGATCATCAAATCAACATATATCTCATAAAAACATCAAGGCCTATTCGGCCAAACAAGGATATAAAGCCAAGACATTAACTTGAAAACATATCACCACTCATATTGATATTTCAGCACCTCAAAAACATTTACCACTCATAAAAATCAACATGCAAACATCAAGTCTTTATCTTTACTCATCAAAACCCGTTTTTACTCAAGTTTACCACCTTTGCACATTTTAGCTCCATTTCTTACACAAGTCTTTTCCTTTTACTCTAGAAAAACCCTAACCCCCTTACCTCTTGAAGATCACCAAGAAAAGAACAACAAGAACACCCAAAAAAATCCTTGTGAAGCCTCAGTCAACCTAGGATTTCTTCAAGAAAACTAAAACAAAAGAAATGAAGTGAGTGTTTAGGCTTAGATCATGGAGAAAATCACATGGAAGGGTTGGTCTTGCATTTACCTTCAAATAAAATAACAAAAACAAAGGGATGATGATGGCTTCGGTGATGAAGAAAAGAGGCTTGAGGTGTGTTGACAAACTTGAAGATGGTGGAGATGTTGATACCGAGATGATGGTGAGAATGATGGTGCTTCGATGGTTGAAGTAGGAAGATGATGAGTTTGTTGACACTACTACATTTTTTATTTATAGCGACGGCGTTATCGACGGCTCAGACGTCGCAAACCATTATTAGCAATGGCTAAGCTGTCGCCAAAAAGCCGTGACAAAAAAAGGCGTTGCTAACTTTTATCGACGGTCCCCGAGCCGTCGATATTAATAAAATAATAATAGCGACACCAAAGCCGTCGTTAATATTAGTGACCCCAAATAAATATTTTTCCAATTTTATCGACGCTTAGGCCGTCGATAATAGTCTGTCACCGTAAAAGGTTTTTATTGAAATTCATCGACGTCAAGGCCGTCGGTAAATATCGGGTCCTGTGTTACAAGTAGCGACGACCAAGCCGTCAGTAAAGTGGTCGCTTTCAAATAAATGCCAGGGATTTTATGGACGGCTTAGCCGTCGGTAATGGTGGCACAGATTTTTAATAATTTTATTTTTAATTCCTGATGCAATTTTCAAATTTAATAATATGAACCTGTTTTAATCATGAAATTCAACCTACAACCCAATTAATTTTTTAAAAACAAGATATTTATTATATTGAAAATAAATGTTACAAACAACACATACATTCATCACAAAGAAAGTAAGCATGTATCACAATCAACTAAAAGAACGTAAGAACAATCTAAAAAAATAAGTAAGGTAAGTGTTTTATGAAAAGAGTAATGGTACTAATTGTAGTCCTCATCGTCAGCAGAGGACCCATCATCATCCAACTGCTGGTCAGTAGCAGTAGGTGCACCAGCAGTAGCAACAGGTGGGGGCCGAGGAGGGCGAGGAGCTGATGACGGCGGTGGAGGCGGAGGTGGAGGCATCGCGGAGGAGGAGGATCCCTGC
>JASCZI010181802.1:20653-34966 GCA_036250425.1 Stylosanthes scabra
ATTTCAACATTTCAGCCCAGCCATACATGCAAAATCAAGTAACACCACACAAAAACATTTACTTGATTTAATTCCTAACCGTTCTAATCACCTTATTCCCCACATCAAGTATGGTGCAAACACAAACAAACTCAACAACAAACAAACCGGTGGGATCTCTACGCCCCCGTACAGCATCATTTCACCTCTCCCATTCTACAAATCTACCCTAAGGATTCAAATCTCTAATCCTAGGCATGCCATTCTTTTTCAATTAATTTTTTGGTTACCTTGTTAATTTAGTTACCGATTTTCAGTACCAAGTTAGTGGCCAATTTTTTCAATTTACTTGTTAATTTGTTTATCAAATTTCAGTAACAAATTAGTGTCTAACTAATTAGAGTCATGTAAACCAACCTTAATGCTAGGGGCAATTATTGGGCAACACCAACTCTGCAGTAACAGCTACGATCCCCACCACTCCCACGACGAAACAGCAACCACAAAGCACTCCAAATCTACAATTAGAAGGACATTGTTCACTAATTGGGCAAAAACAAGGAACAACGAAAACACATAAAAAACTAAGTCAATCGGAAAAAATAAACCGATTAAGTGCAAGAGAAACTCACCACGATCACAATGCCGTTCACGAAATTGAGAATGGTGCTCCGGTTACCAAGATATGGAGGAGAGATGGGAGAGAGGCGGCAGTGAGAGAGAGAAAAGAGAGAGAGAGAGAAAGGTGCAGGTCTGACGAGGAAGAAAGGGTCATCGCCGTTTTAATCAATGCAAGACCCTTACCGACGGCTAAGCCGTCGGAAAATTACAATATGGACGCCCATTAAACACAGCGTTTCATTAACGTGGTGTAGGGACGGCTAGGCTGTCGCTATAATGATTCTGGCGCGAATAACGGTAACATTTTCATCTTGAATTAGCGACGGCTTAGCCGTCGATAACCTTTTAGCCGTTTAACGAGGTTTATTTTCTTATTTAGCAATGGCTAGGCCGTCGATAAAATCACCACGTATGTGAACTTGAACGTCAGCCTTTTAGCAACGACTTGGCCGTCCCTATTTTTGTCGTCCTTATTTAATATTATCGACGGCTCAGCCGTCCTTATTATTCCCACGTTGTTGCGCCTTTTGGCGCGACAACTTATCGACGATTTATCGACGCTCAAGCCGTCGATAACCCCATTGCACAATTTTCCTCGATTTCCCCATAATAGTAGCGACGGCTAAACCCACTTAGTGACGGTTTAGCCGTCGGTAAGCTCCGTGTATCAAAAGCCGTCGCTACAAAAGCCTTGTGTAGTAGTGTGACGACGGTCTAGGGTTAATGAGAGTGAAGAAAGGGTGGTAATGGTGGTGGTTCTTGGGAAGCTAGGGTTTGTGTTCTTGAATGTTCATAAGAACATTAAAGTGTTCTTGGTTAAAACTCATAAAAAGAAGTGGTTTGATCTTGTTTTGATAAGTGAGGTAAGGTGTTTGGTGTTACAATATGATGATGTGATGTTAAAATTGAAATTAGGAAGAGAGAGATGAGAGAATTTATGTGGGTGGAGGGAAGAGAAAATGAGAGAATGATTTTGGTGATAGTTTTTGTCAAATGGTTTTTGTGAGAAATAAAATGACATGTGGCTAAGTGTATGCTTATGTATATTAGATGGAAGAAAAGAATTAAGAGAGAGAGAGAGGATTGCTTCGGCTGAAGCAAACAAGAGAGAAGAATTAATTTCTCACTTTTCATTATAATAGGGAAATGGTAATTTTGGTGGTATATTTTTGGTGTAGTAAAATGGATAAAATAAATATAATAGATAAATTAAAGTGTAAGAAAAGGGTGATGTGAAAGAGAGAGGTACAATCTTAGCATGGAAAGAACCATGCAACCAATAAGAATTAAGATAAGTGGGAAATGCATAAGAAATGCTATAATTACCGAAAAGAAAAACGGTAAAATAATCGGATTAGGATTTTCGGTGAAATCTTGTTGTTCTATTTTTTTAAAACACGGTTTGGGGAATTAGGTTTCACTTATCTAATACTTAAAGCTCTCTTATCTCATACCTATTTTCATAATTCGTCGTTTTCACCAAAATTACGAACGGTCGGTTTTGCGGCGAAACGCGCGTTACCGAAAACGAACGAAATTCGTCCAACAAATCTCTCTAAATGAAAACTTAATATTCTACACTTAATTAGGGAAATATAACATTCCCAAATGGAGATATTACTCTCGAGTTCTTCCGCTTCCGTCAAATACTGGTAAATCGCCGCTAATAAGCGGTTTATTGCTAAAAGCACCTAAGCATCAAAACAGATAATTCTTTGCAAACAAACTATATATTATACTTACTAAGGGTAATCACGTTTTCTTAAGATGTCCAAATATCAACTAAAGCACTTACTAACTAGACAGTTTTCCTTCTAACTTTTTAGTTTCTTTGTTTCAATTGTTATTGTAGTTGCTCACGATTATGATTTTGTTAATTTGAGTGAGGTTTGAGTTGGGTATGTGATGATAGAGAAATGGTATTGGGTGTAAGGTGGAGGTGGGAGTAGGATGGGGAAGATGATAGAGATGAGTTGCGATGATTGGGGTAGTTTTGGAGGTCGTGGTGACCGGTGATAGGTAAGGGTCATGTGGCTTACAAATTAAAAATAAGGTAAAATAAAAACAAATTAAAAATAATAATAATAAGAAAATTGAATCATATCAGGAGTATTTTTTAAACTTTTTAAAAACACATAAGAGATGAAAAGTAGATTTTATCCTTAAAAATATCTTTATATAAAAATAATAGTGGAGAATTGTTAAATAGTTCAAAATGTTAAATTGTTTAACATAATATGTATTAAAAATTTAACATATTAGTTGTTGTTTTCGCATGAAGATATTTTTATATTAGTAACCATTTTCTTTTACGTAAGGTTTTTTTTAGGTATCTATCTAAATGTTTATGTTGGTTTTTACCATGATTAAATATTAAGTTTATCAAATTTGAATAAGAAAAATAATATGAATGCTACACATGCACCTATCATACACAATCAAGTCCAACAAAGTATTTCCAACCCATTCTCACCAAAAGAGCGTGAAAACACGTACGCTCCATCTTCATGTTCATGCAGCTGCTCTTTCTCCTCCTCCTTCTTCTTCTTCTATGCTACTGCGTTAATCATTCAAGAAATCAAAATCAATATCAAACTCATATCTTGAAGCTTGGGAAAACATGAACAATCATGAACATAAAGCACACAAACCCAAAAAATCCTAACCCTTACCTTCAAACTTCACTTCCAATGGGGCAAGGTTCAAAAACACCTAAATCACAAATTAAAAAACACTTAATCATCCCTTTAAGTATAGGAGCAGAATTGATGATCATGGGGTAAGGTAAAGCTTTACCTTGATTTAGAGACAAAGATCTTGGGCCTTTAGAATATCTAGAACACAAATCCTAAGCTTGAAAAGCAAGCAAATGACCATGAGATTCCATGGCTTAAAACCGTGGCTATTAGAGGAGGTAAGAAGAAGATTTCTTTGACGAACCTTGAAGTAATTTACACAGTTGAGAAGAGGATGATGAGAAGAACAACTTTGGTGAAGGAAGTTTGTTTATTTGAGCTGCGGAAAATCTAAGAACCAAGCTTGAAGGTGTGTATCTCAATTGTGGACTTTTGGATTTAGAGGCAGAAAAAGATGAATAGTAAGAGGACAGAGAGAGCAGAAAAACTTAAGGGAAAAGGAATGTGAATGCATTAAATATGATGCGACTTTGAGATAATTACGAAATGCGGTTGTTATTTGATAACTTGTTTATACTTTACTTGCTCAAATAAGTTAGTATAGTGTAAATGACACTGATACTAATGGAATCTTGGCCCAAGATATCTTAGCCTAGCCAACACTCTAGCTAGTGGAGGCTGACCCGACTCCGAGAAGTAGTCGAGCACTTTGGTCAGGGCGAATCCCGAACCCTGGCTTTTAACCGCGCGTCGCAAGCAACTGGAATTTAATCGTTTGTCCTGTTACTAAACCGGCCCATAATATATAAATAAATAATAATAAAATAAATAATGAAATATTTAACCCTCTCTTTTTTTAGGTCTGGTCCGTCACAGCAAGTCGAATGACTATATACGAATTTTGCGAATTCCAACCACAGAAAACTCTGTGAGCACTTTTATGGATGTTTACTGAGAAAGTACTTATTAAACAGAAAAACTACTATTAATAACGAGCAGAGTGTTACAGATTGAGGTTAAACAACATTGTTGGAGCATAGGGTGTAATGTATATGGAAAAGAACATAATTTTTTAGATTGCAAAAAATTAAGACTGGACAAATAGGTTGGAAATAAATGGTCTCCTGCATGGGGTTTCTCCCAACCTACAAGAAATTAAAGCCGTTGCTTCTTTAAATTTTTACAACCTGCGAAAATAATTTTCACACCTTATGAAAGTTTTGTGCCTCTCATGCGTCACAACATTCACATGGGTTGAGGGAGGTGGTCCTGCCTTTAAAGATGAACGTGAGTGCGTAGTTGAGATGATAATGTGGAGTTGCTTGAAGGTTTTTTTAAAAAGAGGAGTTTGAGTAGCAATGTTTTGTATCTTTTAGTGAGTTCTTGTTACTTTTAGTGTTGTTACTTTGATCAGATATTTTGTAGTGTTAATTATGGTTCGAGATATAACGCTAAATACTTTAATGATCCTGCTTATGTTGTCTCTTTTTAATACTTATTATCTTAATTTTTAGGTATATGATTAAAGTATGATAGTAAAAATTAATTACCATGGTGTTTAATATATTTTGAAAGGTTGCACCCACTTTACCCTTTGTTATTATTTCTTATTAGTATTTTTTATTAGCATTATTAATATTTTTTGTATTACTATTATTCTCAGTTGTGTTATTATTAAAGTTAATATTATTGGATCAAGTTGCTTTAAAGTTTTAATCAGTTTAGAGAAAAAAAAATAATGTTAATCACCCTTAAGTTAAGATGATGGAATTCACAAATAATAAAAGTTATAAAATTAAAGATGATTAATACGTTATTTTATCATTTTACAAATTTAACGATTTTAGAAATTGTTTTTCAATATTATTGGTACTAATTCCAAAATATTAGTTCTCTTGCAGCATCACAAGAATAGTATTGAAAAATCTAAAACTAGGCCTTGAACCGTTAAGAAAAAAGGGTCCAATTCAACAAGTCAGAAAATCGATACTAAATTACTAATTGAACCAGTTTAGGAAAAACCTGTCAAACCGACGAACTTTAAGATATCGGTCATATCCATGTTATTATTATTAATACTAATATTATCATTATTAATATTATCAATATGATTACTATTATTCATCTCATCATCATCATCATGCTTGTTCTTTTTTTTTTAATAATGTAATTTCTTTTTCTTTTTGTCACAGGTCATGAAACACTTGTTGCACGGGAAATTTAATCTTTTGGGCGACTGTGTTCCGTTGGTGGCTGACCTGTTAAAAAGCACAGAGTTCCATCATATCGACGAATTAGAAAAAATAAATGGACAACAACCGTTGCTCACGGCATTGGTTGAAAGGTTGAAGCCTAAAACTAAGACCTTTCACTTTATTGTCGGTGAGTACACAGTGACATTAAAAAATAGATAACTGGTGACATGCATTTGAATAATAGTATGACCAATATGTAGAGTTTATCTTGTTGACGCTTTCGTACCAATGGCATTTAGATATTCAAGTTAATTGTGAACTACATTTATTAATAATTTTGGGTTTAGTATTAATGATGCATATCTTTGTCGTGTACCACGTGGAGTCATTGGAGGCATCGCCTTGATAACTACGAGCAGATGTCCACTATGCACGTAAGGCTGCAGTTAGATCGTAGTGGACATCTGCCTATAGACGTCTTTAATGGCTTAAACCTGGTACACGATAAAGATATGCATCATCAATACTAAACCCAAAATTACTAATCAAATGTTGTTCAATATTAACTCAAATACCTCAATGTCATTAGTACGAAAGCGTTAACAAGATCATCTCTATATATTGGTGCCAATAATAATAGGTCCCAGATTTTTTTTATATAATTGCTATGTATAATAAAATAACCAAACTATTTTAAAAAACTTAAATTAAAAAAATGCTATATATATATATATTGTTTTACATATATTTTATATATTAATATATATGGATGAAGCTCATTATTTTAAATGAGGAGGTTGGTAGAGTGAAAAAATAAATCTCTAATTATTGTTAAATTAAAATAGTAGGTTTATATATTATGGAGTTACAAATTTAATGGTGGTTAATAAATACTAAATAAAATTAGTTTCTAAGAAATTTCAAATCACACACTTTAATTTTACACCGATTAGACATTTTAATGCTTAACAAATTTTAATTCTCTAGAAGTTTGTGAGAACTACTTTTGTAAGACAAATTTGTCTTTTCATCATTTATTTTAAAGGGAGACTAATTTGTTTTTATAGTGATATTTTTTTAACTAATTGTCTTAAAATTAAATTTTTTAATGACCATTTTTTTAACATATATATTAAAATTTTGATAAAAAATGACAAAAGAATCAATCTATCCGATAGAAATAATTTTCGAAGATTCCCAGAGAATAAAAATATCTTAAGGAGTAAAATGTATAACAAAATTTATTTTGGGACTAATGTAGATGTGTTTACTCTTTTACATGAATCATGCTAGGTCTAAAAAAAAAATCGGCATACTATTTAAAGCATTCAGAATAAAAGTAGAAAAATTGAAAGGAGAGAAATAACAGGGATATGAAGAATTAAAGGAAAAGATCCATCTTAAGCCCGCAAAAGTCTTAACCAAACGTTGACGCTCTAACACCCAAAACACACATCTCACTTTTCTCTCCTTCCCTCCCATGGCACTGCTGTTCTTGATCTTGTCCTCCTCATGGTTCATGAACTTTGTCTTCATCGACCAATGGGGGAGACAAGATCCATACCAAACACACCCAAATCCACACATTTCTATTCCCCACGCACTTCATCTGCATCAACAAGAACAATAACAACAACCATAGCACCTCCCACACCACCAGCTCTTCCAACCCCTTCCAAAATCTCCCTCGTCCAACCCTCCCAGAAGAAAAAAACCACCAGAACAAAAATCAGCCGCGATTTTCGCTCTGTCTTTCGCTCTTTTCCCATTCTCGCCCCTTCATGCAAGTTACCAACCCATGGCAGCGGAGATGGCCCACGTAGGGCCGTCAACCTAAGCGGCACCAAAGTTTGCGGAACATTATTCGGTTACCGCAAAGGACGTGTGAGCCTTTCTCTTCAAGAAAACCCTTGGTGCCTCCCTTCCTATGTGATTGAGTTATCCATGCAGACCAATGTTCTTCAAAAGGAGATGGCTGCAGGGATGGTTAGGATCGCCCTCGAATGCGAAAGGCGACATGAAAAGGACAAGATCACGATAATGGAGGAGCCGTTGTGGACCATGTTTTGTAACGGCAAGAAAATTAGTTACGGTGTAAAGAGGGAAGCTACGGACGAGGATCTTCATGTGATGGAGCTTCTCAAAGCTGTATCGATGGGTGCTGGTGTTTTGTTAGGAAGATCTGACGTGGACGGTGGAGATGGAGAATTCTCTTACATGCGTGCAAATTTCGAACACGTTGTGGGCTCCAAAGATTCCGAGACTTTGTATATGTTGAGCCCTGATGGTGTGAATAATTGTGGGCCTGAGCTTACTATATTTTTTGTAAGAATCTAATTAAGGAATCAACCATATAGAATTATCATAAACCTGCACTGGGTGTGCACTGGTTCTTCTAATTGAGAATACCTTATACAAGCTTTATCTATTCACCTTTTGGTTCCTTGTTAGAAATAATATTGATTATTATTATTAATAATTAGGGTAGTCAAAATTGTGGAGTTACAACTTGACAATGAAATTGCAACATGTAACATCTCTTGTGATTGTGGTCTATTACTTTGGTAGAATTATGCTTTTTCTTGTTATGTTTTAATTACCTGCAAATTTATAATGAATGTTCGCAGGTTTTTGCAAAATGTATTTGAAGGATATATTTTAATAATATGATAAAAAATCTTTTATAAAAAACTATTAAAATATAAAATTTTTGTTATTATGCTTTTAAATATACCGTTAAATCGTAAGATAGTTAAATTCTTTATCCAAAACACTTAAGTATTGATTATTGAGAAGTCAAATGAAGTATGAATTATATTTAGGAAGAATTAACTATATTGACCGACCATAATTTTAAGTAGAATTCTAATTTATTCTCTTAATTATGATTAAAATTTAAACGCACATCGTTCAAAATCATTGGGTAATTTACCCTTTGTAAATATGATTGATTTACATTTAATTTATCTTTAGGGATAACTTCACTTTTAATCTCTAAGGTTTGGGGTCAAAATCAAATTGAGCACAAATTTTTTTTTGTCAAAATGACCCCTAAGGTATCATTTATATTTAAAATAACCCTTTTTGCCATTTTGCCCCGAACATAAAAAAAATCAAAACTAAAAATTAGAAAACCTAATACCCAACCACATATCTCATCTTCTGGCGCTTCTCTCTCAAAGTCTCATCTTCTCGCTTCTCTCTCTCTCTCTCTCATAGTCTATCATGCTAATGCACGCTAATTGCATTAACATCACCAAGACAACATTAATTATTGATGTAGAAGAATGGTCCCAAATTACAGAAGAATCAAGGAGTGGATAAGGGAAAGGCACTTGAGGGAAAGGAAATGAAAGTTTGAGCAGCGGGGCTGGGGGAAGGGGTGGCAGCCGCGGAGAATGAGAGATTTGATGAGAATAGAGGCAATAGATCTGGTAGGATGGTGGATTTAGCGGTGAAAGACGTGGTGGTCGGGTCGATGGAATGTTGGAGGTGTGTCAGGTGGTTGATGGTTGTGTCCGTGGAATGTTGGTGGTGCGTACATGAGTGAATTTGGGGGTTCTGGGTATTTTGAGTGTGGATGAGAGGGGGTAAAGTGAGAGCATGTTGCTAGCCACCATTTTCATGATGAGAAGAACAATGTTGGGGTTTCGTTCTTCCTCGCAACTCTGTGATGAGCATATAATTATTTTGTGGTGTAAGTCTGTGAAAGTTGATTTTGAAATTGTGTCTATTTTGTTGCTTGTTGTTATAGGCACGGGATGCTAATTACAGTGGTGATCCATTCATAATTGATTACATGTTTGAACCTTTTTTCTTTTCTTTTGTTTTAAGAAGAATGGTAATTTTTTCCAAAAGGACGATTTTATATATAAATGATACCTTAGGGACGATTTTGACAAAAAAAAATTTTGAATCAATTTGATTTTGACTCTAAACCTTAGGGATTAAAAGTGCAGTTCTATATCCCTTATCTTTATTTGTCACAATGAGTGTAATTAATATTTCAAAAGAAATCATGTTTTGCACTCAAGAAAACTTATTGAGGTGAAATATGTCTCAATACGCAAACATATACAAAAGAAAAATATTTACATTCAGTTTGTTAAATCTGAAAATCAATTAACTGATATGTTTACAAAACATTTAGCTGGAGATAGGTTTTACAAGTAATAAAAAAAACTTTGGATATTATTAGTTAAACTTATTCAAACTAATGAGATTATTTAAGTTTTTGACTTTCAAATCGTGAAGAGATATTCTGGGTAAGTGAGGAAGAAATTTATGGTTAAAGTTATCTTTTCTACATGAGTATTATGCATTCTGGTACCATTTTGAAAAAAAAAAGTTACTTCCTATTTCATAAAATTTACTTCAATAATATATTTCTTTTTTAAATACTAGTGTATCAATAGAAATCAAGATTCCGAAAATCGAACATGTCATCGAACTGTTCGAGCTAATGGTTCACTTGTTTATTGGTCCGATCGGTCCAACCAGAGTTCAACTGAAAAACCGTATTATAATAAAATAATATTAAAATAAAAATAAACATTAAAAATATAATTACTTTCTAATTACATATTACATATAAAAAATATACAAAATAAAAGTACAATATCAATTAAAGTCTCATAATTTCATGTAAGTATAAAATAAGAATCAAATTAAAAACAAAATATATGTTAATTCCTAGTTTTTTTTTTTTTAAGAAAGATATTTTATACTTTCAACTTATAATACATATTAAGTTTCAAATTTTCAATTAGATATATTATATTAAGGTTTTAAAGATAGATATAATTTATAATAAAAGCTAAAATAAATATTTTAAAAAAGACAAATTCTATGGTGTGGGTAGTGAGAGGCGCATACATGTGTATGCTGCTATGAGTACGAATCTATCGACGACACGTGGAAGGGAGAGAATGTGACCGCTAACGGAGTAACGGGTAGTGTGTGGGTTGTCCGTTCTGTATGTTGGAGTGGAGATGCACTGTAAAATATCTTAATTACCTTAATTAAGTAGTGGAGGTATGTGCTGGGCCTTCTTTTGTTGTGGGCTAAGAAAAAAATTTATTGGAGCCATTTAAACTAGGTTGTATGAAGTGAATCTCTGGAAAAAAATAAAACGTAAATAAAGGCATATAATTATTTAAGGGATTTTTTGGGGAAAAAAAAGAATTGGAGGGAGGTAACCAATCCTTAAAAAAAAAGGAAAATAAGACAAATGCAATACTAAAATAAGACGAATATAAACGTCTTATTTTTTTTATCTTCATAATAATCATAAAAATTCATCCGAATAATAATAATAATAATAATAATAATAATAATAATAATAATAATAATAATAATAATAATAGCATTTTAAATTTTTACTAACAAAATTTTAATGCCATTAAAACTTAAAATATTAGCAGTAATAATTCTAATATTTTAGTTACATTAAAAATAATAATTATTTACATTATAACATTAATAATTACTAACAGAATAATTTTTTTTTTGACCTGGCATAATAATTAACTCTGATAATAATAATTAGAGAAAGTTTAGGGAACCCATAGTTTGTTAGCCAATAAGTGGCCAATAGACTTTTTACTTCTTTTCTCTCTCCTCTTTTACCACTCACTATTTTCTTAATTACACTCATGGGCTCTCTATAAACTCCTTAATGTTGGTTCCCTAGCATTACTCTAATAATTATTCACATTATGATTAATTATAATTAATTAATTCATAATAATATTATACTATCAATTTCTTATCTTTTTTATGTTAATCTTAATAATACTTAAAAATTAATTTTTTTCCACTCCTAATTATTATGATGACATAATTATTATAATAACATTATTGTTAATAACATTATCTATCAATACGATTGTGCTATATATACCATTGTACACCACCGTACATCGTATTTATAACACGATAAGTATAAATATTAGCCCAGAAAATTTCACAATGCACATGAACATAACATAGGGTATCACAAAAATAGTTACATATAGCAGATAAATAATGTACATTCACATAGTAATCAGATTTAGACGAATATTTCAACATGAGTATGGATAAACATAGATTCAAATTCTTATGAATAACATTCATCATAATAATCATAATATTCACAACAATAACATATTACATCCCGAAAATCCGACAGCCAGGGTCGCAAACTTACGGTCACCGAGGCATACTTCCAGAGGGATAAATCTCAACATAGAGTGATGGCGAAACATCAACATAGCGATCAAGGATACATCAGCACTGGAAGGGGGATTTAGATACCCCATAAGGGATGGAGACGATTCGGATGAGGAACAGAAAAGGATATCGAGCGATAAATGTGAGATATCGACAGGGACAGAGAAAGTAGGAGGTGGGACAGAACAGGATATCGAGCGATACATGAGAGACAGGGACAGGTATATAGAAACTTGGAGGCAAATTAACATAACCCCACACAAATGACATACATAGTTATAGTACATGATTCTTATCGGTTCAAACGTATGTCTATTGCTTTTCATTTCAACAAAATTTGACACTGCAAATGGCCGAAGAGGAAATGGTACATAAATCGGATACCTAGAGCCGTCAAATACTTCAAACATAGTAGTATATGACTAAACTATCAATTTCAATATTAAATTATAGGGGGAAATTTCAAATGTCATTTATTAGCTTCAACAGAATAAAAGAGAGAATTAAACTCATCACAATTAAGCGTCATTTTTACTTCCAGAAATTTAAATGTCATATACAAGGTTTACATCATTTTATTTACACTCACTAACATAGAAATCTTGAAATCAATATAACCATTTTCATTCTTAAATTTCAACTCTAACTTTTAAGTAATTACAATTACGAAAACTATAAGATTTATTAATTTTAAATTTTTTATTTTAACCATTATATTTACAATAAACAATATGTAAATTTCACATAAATTTTACATCACATATTTTTTCTTTTAAATGCAAATTTATTAAAATTACATTGGCACTACGGGAGATGCAAAGTTAGGAAACTATATTAAATAAACATGTTACATTTTCCCCTTTTTTTTTTTTTTTTATGGATTGGTTACCTCCCTCCAATTCTTTTTTTTATCCCCAAAAAATCCCTTAAATAATTTTATGCCTTTACTTATGTTTTATTTTTTCCCAGAGACCCACTTCACACAAACTAGTCCAAATGGCTCCAATAAATTTTTTTCTTAGCTCACAACAAAAAAAGCCCAGCCCACACCTCCACTTCTTAATTAAGGTAATTAAGATATTTTACAACGCATCTCCACTCCAACACACGGAACGGATAACCCACACACTACCCATTACTTCGTTGGTGATCACATTCTCTCCCTTCCACGTGTCGCTCGTCGATTCGTCCTCATAGCAACATAAACATGTATGCGCCTCTCACTACCCACACCATAGACCTCGCAATTTTGGAAGATGCATCTTCTTGGCTTCTTCTTTCATATTTCCATTTGTCCATTGTTGTAAGAAAATTCAATAAAAAGGTTGGAACATGGAAGAAAAATACAGCCAAGAGAGTGACAAAGAGAAGGCGGCGGCAACGCGGCATTTGAATGGGAAGAGACAAGAGAGAGACAATGGCGAACTGGTAGGGGATGAACGGCACTCGACCCCTCTTCTTTTTTTGTTTCTTTTTTTCAAGCCTCAAAACGACGACGTTTCACCCTTGGGATAAAACCCGGCCGGTTCTTGGTTCAATTCAACCGGACGGTTCTCACCCGGTTTAGTGATTTTCTAACGATTTTGTAATTTGCGGTTTTCACACATAAATCGAACTGCAAAGACATTCGGTTCATGGTTCGACTAGTTCGACCGACTGAGTCGGTTTGGTTTTCATATTATTGATAGTCATCCACTCATTTATTTATTAAATATGTATAAAAATAGGTAAATTAGAATAATTGAGAATTTGAGATGGATTTATAGTTACCTAAAAGGCTTTGGTTCAAATCCTATAAATAACATTTTTTTAATAAATTATATATAACGAAGGGTAATCTAAGAAAGAAACTTGGACATAATTCTTCTCATAGTGTATTAGGCGCTAACTTGCCTATTAATTCACATTATTTTTATAAATTAAATATGATAAATATTAATATATTAGAGATTAAATAAAATAGTATGTTATAGTTAAATCAAAAGGTCATTAGTTCAATCCTTAGTCTTAACAAAATAATCATTTTTTTTAATAGAGGATAAAGTACTGTTTTGGTCCATAACTTTTGGGTTGAATCCTATCTTAGTCCATAATATTTAAACGTTTTTTTGGTTCTTTTTCGTCCCAAAAAGTTTCAATTGGACTCGATCAAGTCCCAACATTAAAAGTTGGATGGGAACATAACATTGTAGCTGACATGGCCGTTTGCTCGGTGATTAGTGACTTCAGTCATGCGTTCGAAAACTTCACATTGCAAAGTTTGAAATTTCATATTCTCTTCTCATTCTTATAACGAAGGAAAAACTTAAAACCCTAACCATTCATCATTGTTGCACGAGAATTGAATCTGTTGCTACTCGTGGGTGCTTCGACTTTACCTGCATGCATAGCGAGTTAAGGTTACATTGGCTCTTTATGACAGAGAGAGAAACAACTACGCCAGCTACAACATTAAGTTCCAATCCAATTTTAATGGTGAGACTTGATTGAGTCCAATGCAATTGAAATTTTTTGGGACCAAATATGACATTTTAAATATTAGAGACTAAAATAGAATTTGTGCTAAACGTTAAGGACCAAAATAGTACTTTACCAACTCTCTCATATCGTCATATTATATATATATATATATATATATATATATATATATATATATATATATATAAACA
>JASCZI010181804.1:0-15017 GCA_036250425.1 Stylosanthes scabra
ATATATATATATATATATATATATATATATATATATATATAACTAGTGCTTATCGATCATGTGCATTTGTCCAGGAAAATTGACAATTGTAATTGAGGGGTTTCACCTCACATGGCTTTAAAGGTAGGTTTAAATTAATATATACGAGATTATTTATGACATGAAAAAGCTCACCCACCAAAGTGACCAAACACAATTATCATTTAATTTTGAGGACCAAATATACTGTATGTATTTCCATTGTCTTCTACGTCCAGGTAAACGTGGACATCACATAGGAACTTGCCGGTGTAATTTACTTACACAACTTTGAGATTAACTAAAATATTGAACAATGTAGTATTTCCTAGGTATCAACTCTTTTTAAGTGATAACTAAGTGATTTAATATTAAATTGTATATTGGAAGGAATGAAACAAAATATATTGGTATCACATATCCTATCACTGTGAAAAAATGACAATTAAAAAATATAGTTATAAAATTTATTAAATGCAGGTTAATTTGACTTGATAAATATTGTGTTTGGTTGAAAATAGTGTATATAAAAAGTTTCATATTATTGTTTAATGTAAGAAGTGTAGGTGGATCTTTATGATATAAATAGAGGTTTAAGTTTAGAGTTTTAAGTAAACCAAATCAATACACATTATATGACTTTTAAATTTCTTTTTGTACTTTAGAGTTCTTCTCTTGTAAGAGTGTGGAGAGGGTAGTCATTGAGAGTGTGTGGAAGTGCTCGGTGTCGAAGTAGAAAATATTATGGTGTAGCACTTTTCAAAATATTTTCTTGGTTATCGTTTGGTAACGGCTGTAGTTTTTTTCTCATTTTTGGTTTTCCACATTAATTATCTTGTGTTGTGATTGTATTATTGTTCTTTTCTATTTTCTATTTTAATTCTCCATGGGGCATGGTCGCGATACACAAGAATAAATAATATTATGTGGATCCGAATTGATCTAAATTAAAACCAATATTAAAGATGTTAAATATAGTATCAAATGACATATAATTTCCAAGGTTAAGAGAACCGGACCGATCATTAAACAGGTAGAGTGATTGGTTCAAATGTTTAAAAGTTCAACCGAAGTCGAATCATGGTCGGACCGATTTACTTAAATATATAATAAAATAATTTAAAATCATTATAAAATTATTAAAATATAATATTATTAATTTTTTTACTAAAAACGCCCAAAAAATCGATTCCGTTTTATGGTTCATTAGTTTTTGACCGATTTGACTGGTTTTTTAATTGATTTTCTGCCAACCGATTTTTATCATGAACCGAATTAAACAGAAGATCGATTCTCAATTTTTATGGTCGAAGGTCGAACCGGCCGGTCCGATTCGATCCAATTTTCAGAACGCTGATAATTTCACAAATAATTATGAGACTTACATTGATAATATTAAATAAAAACTAAACATTATTGAAAATGCTCTCAGAAACCCATAAAAATCAGTAAAAATAACAAAAGAATTTCTTATTTTGTATGATTTATTAAGTTAATGAATTAATCTACGTGTATTATTGTACACCTCGACACATCCTTTATCTTTTTCTTTTATTTTGATTTTTGTGTTAAGATACACGCTATACGTAACTATTTCGATGCTATTGTATGTTATATTTATGTATTTTATGAATTTTTCTATACTGATGTTTATATTTTTTCTATTATAAATAAGGTATATAATGGTACAAGTAGTATTATCCTAAATTAATTATATAATTATAGGTATTAAATTAAATAGAATAAGTTTAGATTATGGTTTTTTTACTATATTACTGTCCCTCTAGTATTATTGGAGATTACTTATTCAATTTTAATGTGTCAAATGTTTTGTTTTATACATACTATTGTACTTTAATTAAACTACGTCACTAATTAAACGAGAAAGTATTGAGAGCTAATATATTTAAGAGCTAATGCATATAATGGTAATATAGTAGATGAATTATGAATGATAATTTATATATTTTATGGATGATCATTTTTATTTTGTTTGAATAATAATATTTTTTAATTTCATATAATAATTTTTTTAATTTTAAATAGTAATTTAATTATTATCTACCTGGACTTTCTAATATTAATTTCGTAATATTATTGTAATTAAACCCATCATTATAGATTCTCAATCCATCCATAAATGTGTCATTATTAAACCATGGATTAATTAAAGTGCGCGCAAAAGAATACAATAATACCGTACCGAATTCTTTAACCAAAATTCAAATCTTCGAAATGTCAATGTTTGGAAATTTAACAGGAGAAAAAAAAAGATATGCCTAAGGTCATTAATCCTTAAATATGTGTTTGACAATTGTGTTAATGACATAAGATTAAGCAGAGAGTGACATAATAAGTCATTACTTGTTATTAATTTAATTTGTCCCTCTATACGTAGGACATAATAATAATCTTTATAAAATTTTAAAATCAGAACATAATAGTTTTTATAAAATTTTAAAATTCTCAAATTAGTGTCTCTATATAAACAAATAATTTTTTTTTTGGTGACTATATAAACAAATAATTTGGTATCAGGACTACTTTACTATCAAAATCAATTAATTTAGTAATTAAAATTGGTTAATAACTAGAATATCTTACTAAATTAAATATTTTAAAGATTAAAGTATTATTTTTGTTTCTCATTTTTATAATTTTATCAAATTTTTAATTAAATCTCGAACTTTTTTTCTTTTAATTAGATCTTTATCATAACAAACAAAATTAAATTTATCGAATTATTTTACTAAAAAAAATATTCTTCATTTGTTAAGAACCCATATAATAAAATATTTTTTATACAATAGAATATTATCTTAAATTTAATTTTTTTCAATAAATTATATATCACATAGAGATTTAACTAAAAAATTATAAAAATCTAATTAAAAATTTAGTAAAATTTAATTAAACCTATTCATCTTCGCTTCTTTGTACGAACAATGATGATTCATTTATTTGATAGTTAAGAAAGAATAAAGAAAAGAAAAGAAAAGAAAAATGATGAAATCAAATCAAGACGAAAATAAGAGACGATTCGCACGTCAGTTCCCGAAAATTGATGAGAATGTATGGTCACTCTTAACTACTGTTACTACCTTTTCTCAGATTTGCACGCATTCAAACCTCTCAATTTCAGACTCAAAACAATAATTAACTTCACTTCAACTTTGGAACAACTCTAGTTTCCATCTTGGAACCGTCTGAAGCCAATTAACATATCAATCAAATCATTATTATTACCTTCACTACCTAGCTAGCTACTTTTTAATGGGGAGGAGGAGGGGAAAAAAAAAACTAATTTATTTTTATTTATTAATAATTAATTTCTTGCATTATTTTAAATTGCTTACCAAAGGAAAGGAAATGAGATTACTTGCAAGAAAAAGAGAAGGAGGAACAAAATTAAAGTAGTAGATATACATCAACTTTGCAAAGGTCTGAGTCACCTTTCTTTCTCTTTTATTTTCTTGACTCTCTGCTTTCAAGTACAATTAGATCTTTTATCTTTAAGACAAACTACAAACAAAATAGTACTTTTTTTTTTTAATTTTGTTTCAACTTCACACAAGTTATGAATTCAAGCTTTAATTTCTGGCTAATAATCCACACAATAATTTACCCTTCACATACATGCTGCTTTTTTTCCTCTTTTCTTTTGACCCCTTAATTAAACTATAATAATCAGAAAGAAAGGGGGGAAATTAAAAAACAAAAGGGTAACTAAATTGATAAAGATAAAACAAAAAAAAAAAAATTAACATAACATATACAGAAATACATTACCTTTTTTCCCTTCCCTTTTTGTAATGCTTGAAGAAAAGAAAAGCTAATAAGGAAGAGAATAATTAAGATATAATTATATGTATTTATATCCTTCTTCTTCTATGGAGTCCCTAATGAAGATTGTAATCCAATGTCATTGTGCTTCCTTGAAGGCCCTGAAGGTGGAATTGGCATTGCTTTTGGTAAGAAACCAAAGAAGGTTGGAGGCAAGGCTTGATAATAATAATAATGAACCTTATTATTATTATTAGGCTTCTTCACTTTGAAAACTTGATGATGGTAATTAGAAGTAGTAGTAGTAGTAGTAGTAATGTGTCTTGAGCCATAGCTATGACCAACCAAATATATAAGCAAAAAGAGCATCATCATCACTACCATAATATGCACATGCACATGCCTTCTATCCATTCCTTCTGTCCAAACCAAGAAGGGAAAAATGAAGAAATAGAGAGTATGAAGGACAAAAGTTAGAGAGAGGGTTGGTTTTGTTAAAAGGAGGAAAAAAATGTTCAAAGAGGGAAAGTGAGGGATTAATAATGAAG
Source organism: Stylosanthes scabra (assembly GCA_036250425.1). NCBI lineage: Eukaryota > Viridiplantae > Streptophyta > Magnoliopsida > Fabales > Fabaceae > Stylosanthes > Stylosanthes scabra. Next base: position 4,350 of record JASCZI010181804.1, read on the forward strand.
AAGAATATTAATTGGTGCAAAGAGAAGATAGTAAGCTAAGGTAGATGAAGAAGCTAAGATCCTTTCAATTTAATTTGTCATCACATTCATATTATTCTCAATAAATGAAGGAGGAGGAATTTATGGAGTGATGGCTTTGCTTGTTTGTGAAATGAAGTAGTATATATATAAAAATATGAATATGAATATGAGTGAATTGAAGTTGAAAAAATAATAATAATAATGATGGTACCTAATATGAAAGAAGAAAGGGAATAGTAGTAGTGTATGTGCGTGGAAACATGGGTGAGAGTAAATGCAGGGTCATGTGGTTTTTGAGAGAATTGAAGAAGGAGAGATATTAAATGAGACAAACATGAAGCAATACTATGAGTAGTGGTAGTATTATGTAGTAGTAGTTGTAGTTTATAGTAGTAGTCATAGTCCTTTTTGTTATTATTATCCAAATAAAAATAGAAGAGAAGACTACTAAGAATAATCAAGAAATGCCATTTAATAAGAGGTCTTTGCAAGTTTGGAACGGGTCCTTAGGGACATTGTTCTTCTTCTTCTTTTCTTATTACTCCTACAAATTAAAATATTTATGGGATGATGGAAGATATTTAAACCGGCCAAAAGGGTATTGCCAAATCAATCGATATTAATATATGAATTAATCTACGTGTAGCATTGTATATTTTCATACATTTCATTTATAATATAAAAAAATATAAATATTAGTATAAAAAAATAAAATTTATGTGCTGTATAATACACGAAAATATACAATAATATATATAACATTATCATTAATATATATTAGCAAATAATGGTAAAAATTTAGATACAATTAATTTTATGTAAAATTATTATTTTAAAATTATTATATCATATTTTAATTAAATATGTTAAATTATTCGATTATTTTTAATGTGAAATTCACAGGAGTATTCACCATAATAAATATATAAAAAATTTCGAATCATTTAATAATGTAACAATATATATGTTGGGAGAAAATAGGGTGATTGTTGTGTGGTTAGGTGGATGTGTGGGCCTCCATGGAAATTAATGGCCGACTAAGGAACTGAAAGTGTGAAACTGTTTGTGTTTATATAAGTCTCAAAGCAACATGAAACATGTAAATATATTTGTGTCCCTCATAAATGACTATGGGACTCAATGTAATTGTCTACTAGGGCATTCAATGTGCTGATGTCATATCCTTCTTTGTTTTTCTTACCCATTCCTAATCGGAGGAATTGGTCTTTGGTCAACAAATATATACTGGTGAAATTAAATATAATTACACAAAAACATGCATGCAAATGCTTAATTTTTTCCCAACAAATATTGGATTATTATATTGTTCAATTCCTAAATTAATTAATTAATTAACTATATATATATAAAAACAAAGGTTATCTATATATAATACTATTCTGCTTGGATAATATCTCCTTGTTGTATAATTCCTTTAGCCTTAATCAGTTTGCTGGTATTTTCTCAAATTTAAATTCAAATGGCCATTTACAATACCTTTTTATGGGTAATATTTGCTGATATCGTATGATTGTAGTAGTTGGTCGGTTATTAAATAAACAATTATTTGCGAATGAAGTTCTGTAATAATCGAGGTAAAATGTTATAGCAATTAATTTTAATTTCAAATAAAATTTTAAGGTTGTCGTCTAAACTAAAATTTACATATAATTAAAAAAATAGTTTAACTAACATGTACCCTAAGAAAATATAATAAATTTATTATTGATGAAAAGTTTTAAATATTTACATTTAATTAATATAAAATAAATGTATTAAATACTTAAATTTTTTGTAATTTCAATAAAAATTTTAAGTTTATAATTTTAATATATCTCTTAAGACACATGATAAATAAACCCTAAAAAAATATAAGTTTTGAGAGATTAGATTATTGCCTCGTTGCCCTAGGTTATAAGGTTGAGATCAAATACATATTTGGACATTTTAAATGGAAATTAAAGTTAAATGCTTCCACTTGGCACGTTGGTAGTAACTAATAAGGTTGTTTGTTTCTGGAGATTGGAACTGATTGAGAGACTGAAACTTAGTATTATATTTGATTATCAGAGATTGGAACTAAAATTTTAGTTTAAGTCCCTAAAATTTTAATATTTTCAGTATTTTCAAATAGTAGGGATTAAAGGACTGAGAATTGAGACTGAAACTTTAAAAATATTTTTTTACTCAAATATCCTAATTTAATATTAAAATTTTAATATTAATTTTTATCATTCCTCCATCAACTTAATTTAATTTTTATATTTCAATTTCTGTCTCTTAAAAAATTTTAAACCAAATACAATAACAAACTTAATTTAATCTCAGTCTCTTAATTTCAATTCTTGTCTTTCTCCAAGACCCTCGCTAAATGTACATGGGGAGGGAGTCTAAAGACATAGGAAGGAATTGATGAATAAGGCAAGTAGTGCATGATGAGTTATATAGAGAGAGTAGGGATTTGAGTTTTGTTGTGTTAAAGATAAAATAATAAAGGAGTTGGACCATGAGAAGGTGAAGAAGAAGATAGAGGGCCCCACAAACATGGAAATTGAAGCAAAATAAGGAGAGGCATCCATTGGGCCCACGTGCTGTGTTGATACAGGGACAGACGTTAGAGACAAACTCTCTTAGATTTTAAAGAGGGTAGCAACTAGTAACTAGCATTCTAGCAACTAGCAAGCATTGCATTAGAATTTACAAGATGTTTTGTTTTGTAATCAGTGCATGTGATCACTTTCACACAGATGCAAAATCAATCAATGCTAATATTATCTTCCACTCCTCTCTTCTAATTTGCTGATATTTATTAAAGCATTTAGTTTACCTACGAGCTACTACCTAGGTTTAAATCCATATACACATTGGATTAATATCTTCTAAAATGAGATCATTAGTAAAATAATAAAGTAAAATAATTACTCTTAAATTCAAATAATAAGACTTATAATAATTTTATGTGTACATTTATTTTAATCAAGTAAGTCATTTATTTTTATATTAAATAGAAAATTATTTCGATGTCAAATATCGTAAACATAATCATTTATTTGACATAAAATAAATAATTTAATTGAACTTAATCGAACAAAATAAATATATACCTAGCATTATTATATGATAGTTATACAAAATTAAAGAGTGATTAATCCCAAATGTTAGAAGATTATTCTTTTTCATATTTAGAAGTTTTAAATTTTTATTTTAAGAAATGTATAATAATATATTAGAAATTTATGTTTTGCAATTTTTTTTTTATTTTTAAAACATATATATGTTAGCTAAACCCTTAGCTTTATTATAATGTAACGTTAAATAACATAAAAAAATTATAAAGATATTTTATATATTTAATACAATTTTGGTAGGAACAAAATAATAACTAGTCCAAAAAAATAATTAAGATTACATACCTTTAAAAAAAACAATAAATCTAAAATCCATATTGACTAATCTACATTTTTGTTTTTCAGATTCCTAGGTTTATCTTGTTTAAATATTTTTTATCTTAATCTAAATCACTACTTATAATATATTGTTGCAAACGAAAATATTATGCACACATAAAGTTAACTACTATATATTTGTATGTATACATGCATTATTTTATATCTTATTATTATATATTTTATATTTTAATATGAATTTTACATGAATAATTCATATTAAAATGATTTTAATTATTATAATTCATATTAATATGAATTTTACATGAATTTTAATTATTTTATGTCCATAAAATGATTGGTTTAGAATATTTATTTTTGACCAGCAAACTAAATAGATATTCTTTGAGATAATACAATATTTTTTTGAAAGTGAGATAATACTATATTAACACTTAAGAAGTGATTTGAAAAACTTTAGAAATTTAAATTGCTTAAAATGTTAAAAATTAGTTTATTCTTGGAGAGATAAATGAACAAATTTGGGCTAAAAGTTGAGAGACAGCCCCCTTATGTGCGGCTGTAAAGGGTAGAGGTTATTTATTATAGTCATAGTACAATTCAATGCTCACATACTATATGTCTATCCTTTTACTATATATATTAACTATTTTAAAGATACTTTTTTCTTTTCTTATAAAAATCCCCTTTTTAAAAGTTTTTCTATATATTAAATATGAATTTTATTTTAATATAAAAAAGTTTATACATATTTTTAATAATATATCGTCGCGTTAATATATAACAAAAATAACTATTTTTCATGATTAACGTCTTATAACACAATTAAATGACCATATGAAAAAATATCTATCTTATGAAAAAATATATATCGTCAGTACGTTAAAATTAATTATATTGAACATATTTAAAATTTCAAAACTTTTCATTTATACTCTTTTGATTAATAATACCCTTAAGTTTTCCATATATTATTGTTTTGGTACGAAATTCACTCTTCTTTGGAACTGGACATGAAAGCTCTTTCCTTGAGCCCTTAATTCAACAATATTAAAACAGAGAATATTAGGAGTGCATGCGTGAACTTACTAATTAGATGAATTCTAAATAATTTTCTCTAGAGAAGAGAATAAATTATTTTTTAATATTTAATTTTTTATTTTTTAATTGAACATGTTATGAAACATCATTATTATGTCCATCAATCACTGCCATGACTTCGTTATTTTGTCTTATTAGTTCATATATTAATTATTATAAAAATGTTTTTGTATAATTTTTTAAAATGTACGTTATGAAGCATTGTTATGTTCACGAGTACCAGCGAATCCTTCAATCATTGTGACGATTTCGATTTCTCTTCTTTTTGGAGAGAGCGGTGTTGGAGGACGCGGCAACATTATTGTTTAAAAGGAGGTCAGTTGAAAAAAAAAAAAAAACAATCAAACAAGAATAGTAACTTATCATTTCATCTAAAAAGAATTGATTAGGATTCAACACCTAATTAATAATACATGAAAAGTTTATTGATGAATGATGAAAACGGTTGGTGTAGACACCATTCTTATTTTAGGGGCTTAAGCCTTTGACCAAATTTAACTAGACATAGCGACTCAATTTTAGGGGTTAATTAAAAAAAAAAATTAGGGAGCTAATACATTAGGACTAATAGAGAGCCAACACATAATTACGGATAATAACTCATATAAATTTTGAATAATAACTTATTTATTGACTCCCTAATAACTCCTTAACGTTGATTTCGTAGCCTTATTCATTAAAAAATATTACATTTCAAATTATCAATAATATTCTAATATCGCATTTATTTTGAAAATGACATTATCGTTGATTTATAGCCACGTGATAATTGGTAGACATCTTGTGAGATAAAATAAAATGAATTATACTATACACCATGTACCCAAAAAATTAACTATAAGATAGCTTATTCTATAAAATATTTATTAAAATATAAAATGGACTCTAAAATAAGTTAAATATCACATATTTATATTTATACATATAAGATAGCTTAGTATTTCATATAGAATATTACGAGTAAAAAATAATGGAAATTTTTTAAAATGTTAATTATTACCGATAATACAAAAAAATTTTATAAAAAAAAAAAAGCAAATTTCACTATTCAAATTATGTGTTCACTGCATGACATAAGAATATTACCACCCGATGATCAACTAACGAGCATATGCGACTCTCTTTATCTCCGTATCAAATGCATATTTGTACTAAATAACCAGGCAAACAAAATATACACATGTTGAGTCTAATACTATTCTATGCTTTAATTTATTCATTACATGACTGATGGTCGGAGTAGAGTTCTTAACGGTCAAGATGTAGCTCGATCAGGGAAAAAGAACCACCTCGATCAGTTAGTAGAACGACGGGGTTGGATCAACAAGGTCACTTCCACACTCAAATTAGTGAAATATTCAATAATAAATGTTAAATGAGTAAAGAACTTAGAATATACCTGACCTAGATAAAGTTAGAATTATTTATAGACGTTAGTAACTTTTTAGTTGTGTGTTTGATAGAATTTATTATTATCTTCTCGTATTATTAGGAGGTGGATATTTGATTAACAAAGTCGTATATATTTGTTTCAATTTTATTTTAATGGTGCCAAATTTTTCATATGTTTAATTAATTGAAATTGAATTGGACCGAATTATAACTTGATTTATATTTTTTGGGTCGAACAGTATTGAGCAACATCACATGCTATTTTTTCTCTTAAAGAATCCTCAACAAACACATACTTACAATAAAGACATTTAGGTAGTTTATTTGTTGTTATCGTCATTATTTCTTCTTTTTCCAAAAACCGACCAAGTTTTTGAGTCGTTTCTCCAAACATAGAACTATTGGAATTGAGAAAAGAGCAAATTAAAATGTGTGAACCATATAGTAGCTATTTGTTTTTGGAGTACACAGAGATTAGAACTGTAGTTACACTCAACTAGAAGTGATATGAATAATGATCCAATATATTCATTTCTACATATACTGACATACATGCAGTAAGAGTGACCTTCCATTATTATTCCGGAATTTACGTAGAAGTAGTAGTAGTGCTGTAGCTACATCTAATAACCATAATCCAATCCATAATAATAGAGAATATATTCCATCCAAAAACAACAAGCTAAAATATAAATATTATAAAATATAAAAAAGTAGTGCTAGAAAAAAAATTCCCCCTTTACTCTCTATTCATTTACACGACTTATACGACGTACATGCTACCTCTATTCATCAAATAATAACACAGTTTTATGTAGTTTGGCTCCTGTGATTTTATGAAGTCTAGTACTTTGAAGTAGTGTGAAATGTTAGAATTCTATTTGGGGTTAATAAGCTTTCACTGATTAGAGGAGCTTCTACTCATCATTGAGTCATCTTATTATATTCGTATACGACATTTTTGGAATTGAAGCTTAGTTTGGGATATATTATTGCGAAACTTAGTGCGAAATGTCGAAGATGACTATGGAATTGAAAAATATTTATGATTTTTTTTTTTTAATGTTCAAGTGCGATGAGTTAGTCCACATTTTTTAGAGTAAGGAGAAGTGAGGAATTTATAATATAAGAGACCTATAAACTTAACATCTTAAGGTTTTGAGTTGAATGTGGTGTACTACTCATCTTATGTTTTCTCACTTAATTCCTCTCCGATGGTTTTGCTTCCCATGGTGGCGCAACATTTTAAGTTAGACAGACTATCCAAGTTGGTTTTTACTAGAATTATACTCCACTTTGTGTGTTGAGCTCTTTTTTTGAAAAAAAAATCTAAATGGAATTATTTTTTTCTTTCTCTTTATTCGATGGAATCAAGTATTAACCATACCTAGAATTATTATAAGAAATTTGACTTGAAAATATAAAATCAAAATTAAAGTTCTAATTAAAGAACTAACTAACTATAATAATATATTTTAACCAATTGAATGTATTTTTTCCCAAGCTATCAGGCCGAACACTATCGTGAATTCTATTTAAGGATCTCTGTCGCAATGGATTGCTGCATGCATAAGGCGAAATTTGAACCCCCAACACTTGCAATCCAAGTTGGTTAACCAATTGCATGTTAGTAAAGACATAATATCTCCACTTAGGGTTAACCAAATATAGTAATATACAAGTAAATACAAATAATACAGCTGAATGTCCCCAGTCCCCACACTCCCCGGCTTGAAATGGAGATACATACCATATGCTTCTTTTGCTCCTTGCTTATGCTTACTACTTTCTGCTTACTTTAGGAATCTGGAAAGTAGAACACTACAACTTCCTTCTTCTTCTTCTTCTTTTCGTCCAAAACTTTGTTTTATTTTGGGTCAGATATTTCTGTTTTTGTTTTTGTGTTTTCTGCCAGATTTTTTTTTTGTTCAAAGAGGTTGATGGGCACTACTACCCTAAAGTTTGGGCTCATATTATACAAGCTCAATGTGAGCCGAGTTAACTGCAAAGAAAAACCCAGACCAAAAACATAAAACTACAAAGAAAAACCTAACCTCTACAGAAAAAATTGGTATAACATGAGTGGACATATGAATGTAAAATCTGTCCCCATATTTACCAAAAACGAAATCTGTCCCCAAAAAAAAAAATTGAATGTGTGTAATAAAAAAAAATTGAATGTGAAAGATAATAAATACGTATAAATTAATAAAAAGAAATATACGTGTAAATTAATACCAATCTTGTGCATGCAACAATTCATTGGTGAGCAGCAGACTCTTAAATAAAACTTAGATTTGCATGGATTTATAAATTAATACCATATATATATATATATATAAAGTGTAAATTATATAATTTCACAAAAATAACATTTATAAAATATATAATTTAAAAATCAGCTACCAGCGCATAATGCATATTAAAATATAAAAATATATACTATAAATAAATTAAACTACATATATATTTTATATTTTAATGTATATTATATATGAAGATTGATTTTAGTGGCTGATTTTGATATGCAATTAAAATTTTTGATATATTTTATCATACATATATATTTGCTAATTTTGGTATAACATTATTTTTTATTAATTATATGTAATTAATATAAACAATTAAAAATATTAAGTTACTGTAAATTATTAGGGTATACGTTTAATTTTTAATTTCTAAAACAAGTGAGGGAACAGTTTTTCTCACCCTATTCATGTTTGTTTTTTGTTTTTGTTTATTTTCTTTTTTGTATTCGTTATTTCCATTTTGCAGAGACGAGAGACGACCAGGCGGGGACCGGACGGGTCGAGAATTAGGGTTTGATGCTTTGATTTCATTGCGAATTAGGGTTCGTGATTCACACCTCTTTCTTCATCATCCTGAAATCCATCAGATTTTGTTGTTTGTCTCAATCTCGCCATGGCGGATGGCTTCTGGAATCGACAGCAGCCTCTTCCCCCTTCCTCCGCTATGTTCAAACGACCTCGAACTGATTTCGGTTCGCTCTTATCCCTCCTCTCCCCGCCCCCCCTAAATCCCAATTTTGTTGAGAGATGTTTTCTTTTCCCATTAAATGTCACGTATCGTCACTGAAAATTTCGTTTCGCAATTTGTTTGGATGGAAAAAGTTGCAATTCATTATTTGGAGTTTGTTTTCTTGTTCTTGGATTACTAAGTATTACTGTTAGGTTGATCTGTCATAGCGATTTTTTGCTTTCCAAGGAGTTGAAATTTTGTTTAGAGGTTTTGGTAATGGAGGGTGTATTGTGAATTGTGAAATGAGTAAGTGTTTCTGTTAGTTTTACAGGAGATGGTAGTTTTTTATTTGCAAATCGAGAAGGGGTTTCATGATGAATTGATGATATCTCATTTTAAACGATACCATGAGGAAACCAGGTTTTGATATTAAGTTATGTGCTAATTCCTGGATTCTCGGTAATGCCTTAATGGTAATCAAACTGGCGGCCGGCTTTGTTGGTATGCGATGCATCAAAAAGAGTATAGCACCTGCAGTATGTATATATTGCCTAGCATGTTGTCCTGTGGTAGCAATTTGATTTAGTATTGCTTTAGAAGGTTTTATAGCTGAATATAATCTTACAAATCATTTCTGATTTTTGTGCATGGTGAATTGGTAAATAGAAGTTTTTGACCTTTCTAATTTTGGACTTGATGTAAGAACACAAAGGATCCTGTGGAGTTTTGAGTGTTTCAATTCTGAAAACGGATGAGCTTTTCTAAACTGAACTAGTTGGACAGACTAAGAATATAGTTGTCGCTGCCTGTTGTTGGATAGAACAATTCATTTGCTAGTTTGGTTTTTCTATCAGTAAGTTTGAACTTCCAGACGGTGGAAGGTGCATCTTGCAGAATGGTTGTCTTATTTTTAAGAGTATTTTGCATTATAATTGTGGGGAACGTGTGTCATTTAGTTTTTTGAGTCATAATTTTTAGTTAGATGTGGTATTTCAGTGTTGGTGATTACCATAGTAGGAAAAGCTGTGGTGTTTGATATTGCAAATAGATGCAAACTGTTTTTTGTTCGAGACGGAGTGTGTGCTTCAGCATGTGCTTCAGCTTTAGTTCTTTTTGCTAGAGAAATAAATTGTAAGAATATATTTTGTTTTGATGCAGAAATGTCAGCTTCTGGTCTGACTCCAGGTAATGAGATGCATAATTATATGGCTCGAGATGATGACCGTGCTGGTAACCGGATGTTAAAGGACACAAAAACAATCGGGTCTGCTTATGATCGCTACCTTCAGAGTGGAGGGGTAACATCTGAAACCATTTTATTTAATTGATGCTTTTGTGCTAGCATGCACTTCCATTGCTAGTTTGTTGAAAATATATGCCATGTTTCACTTTGAAGCAGCTTGCATCTTTTAATTCTGGTGGAGAAACTAGTACAATTGGCAATGTTGGATTAGGAAGAGGCGTTGGTGGGTTGCCAGGCCCTTCGCTACCTGATTCTAATGTTATGGGGCGTCCTGGGGGCGGTCCCCATGATATTGCACGAAATGGACGGAATGCTAATTATGGTGGTCAGTTGCCAGTTGATGCAGTTTCCAGGCCAGGACCGGAGACAGTACCTCTACCACCAGATGCTTCTAGTACTTTATATGTTGAAGGTCTTCCTTCTGACAGCACGAGAAGGGAAGTGGCCCGTATCCTTTTTGTTGTTGATTCTGATTTCCATGACATGTTTATGTTTTATTTTATCATATCTTCATCTCTCCCCCCC
>JASCZI010181804.1:15092-28872 GCA_036250425.1 Stylosanthes scabra
GGATATAGAGAAGTAAGACTTGTGAGCAAAGAATCCAAACGTGTAAGTGTACTCTGTAACTTGCCTGCTTTTCTTGTCTTGGTTTCTCACTATTCTGGTAATATTTTGAAAGTTCAATTATGCTCTTTATGCTGAAATGCCCGGTCATTGCAGCGTGGCGGAGACCCTTTAATCCTTTGTTTTGTGGATTTTGCAAACCCAGCTTGTGCAGCTACTGCTCTGAGTGCCTTGCAAGGTATCCTTTTGTTACCTGCTGTTATAGGAGATTAATTTCATGTTTTAATTATGCAAATCATCTAATATTCAGCCTTCTATGTTAATATTAAGTAGCAATAAGTTTTTAATACTTTGTTTATAATTTTGAATAAAAAATAATTTAATTAGATAATTTAGTTATATTGAAATTCAATAAACAACTGCAGATGCTTATTTGACTAAGGAAATTTCTTGATGTTCTATTGAACTATAGCGATTTCATCTTGAAAGTTGTAAATTATTATTACAGTGGATATCCTTACTTCAGATTTTAACATTCATTCAAAGTTTCAAACTATATTGTGCAACAAATGAGTGCCAAGCACAAACCAATCTACGATCCTGCTCATTACTATGTTTTCCTTGTCTGCGTGATTGGAATGTAATCCTGTTCTTTAATGGTATGGCTTTACCTCAGCATCTCGGTCGTCAAATATGGTGAACTTTTTTAAGTTAGTCCAAACCCCAAAATTCTTTCATTTTAGTGTAGTAGGATGTTTGTGTGATAAGTAGGTACAGGTACTTGTGGTATTCGATATTCAGAGCTAGTATGTTTGGATACAATGGTTTATGGTTATGCTTTCTTCACACAATTATACTGACACTGGTTGTATGGCACAGGTTATAAAGTTGATGAGCTGAATCACGAGTCAAGTCACTTGCGGCTCCAGTTTTCACGGTTTCCCGGCCCTAGATCTGGAGGTGTTGGACCTCGCGGCAGCAAGAGGTGAGCTGGTTCAGCTAAGGCATTTAGTTTTTTATGCTCATGATATTGTCCATGTCGTTTGTACATCATCTTCGCGAGGGTGTGAGAGTGTTGATCGTTAAATGGTTGATGCATGCGAGTTTGGTTTAGTGTCACCCTCGCGGCCACAATCACGAATAGAGCCCCTTGAGACGCACGTAAAGTATTTGACACGCAGAGTAATGAAACTCCCAATTGCATTTCAGCAAACCTAACAGAGACAGATTTTGGGGTGGTCATATAGCCAAATACCAGTGTTGTATAAATATTGTTGATTTTAATCAGAACCAGGATTTCTTGTTAATCATAGCATTTGCTCTGAGATTCCTAAATAAAAAAAAAATTATTTTCTGATTGGCAAATAATGTGGCTATAATTCATAGTAAGAATTGTTTTGGTGTTTGGTGACTAGTTTTTTTTTTTTTTTTTTTTTTGGTATTTGGTTTGTTTTTTATTCCTCATGTTTTTTGTTTTGAATATTTATGGGGAAAAAAAAACAAAGGAGAAAATAATGAAAATGTTTGGTTTTTTTGTTTTATTTATTTGTTTTTACAAAATCTTAAAAAATAAAAATATTAAAAATGAAAATAGACCTATCATTTGCCCTTTTTTTTTTTTTTTATCTTGGATTGGACAACCCTGAACCCTCAATCCTATGTTTCAAAACTCACTCCCTTACTAGATCTAGATGGGTTCTTTCTTTTTACACTATAGCCCCTGCTAGGATTCGAACCAATAGTACTCGATGTACTACAATCACTCTTGGGCTACTTGGCATCTACTTTTTTGGGCCTTCTTTTTGATCTTAAATCCATTTTTGCAAAACTATCATTTTTTTTGTTGCAGAGGCAAAACTATCCTTTTTTTTTGTTTTGGACTTACCTATCCTTTATCTTAATCTTATGGGTTTTTTCTGTTTTATTTTGGAACTTTTAGGCCTTAAATCCGTCCTTTTATTTTTCATGCAAGAAATCCATTTAATGTCTGAAGCAAATAAATGAATTTATTTACTTAGTTCGTGACCCAAAAAAAAAACGAAATTATGTAGTTAGTTGGGATCATTTGCGAGATCAGATAATGGATGAAGGAGATAACCAGATCTCTCAACTGTTGTTGGGCTTATGGGCTGTAGTTCTTATGATCTTCCTCTTTGGGTTTGTAGGTCTTGTGTAGTGGCCTTCGCATTTCCTATGTTATATTGTTCTCTGAAAAAACCATTTTAATATATCAGGATATATTACCAAAAAATATATATATCAGGACATAAATATTATCTTTTTATATTTTAACAAGAAAATAATATAGAAACCTTTTTGGCTTTGTGGTTTCTGGTTTCCTTGTTTTTTATCAGGATAGTGACATCTCTTCTTTTCTTTTCTTTTTTGGAACGGGGGAGGGTGATTACAAGCTAAGTTCCATAATCTTTAAACATACTTCTGTTAATCATTTGAACCAAGTAGTAAGGCACAGCTAATTTATAGCTACAACTAATTCAATGATATTGTTCTTGATTTTCTAAGGGTATTTGAGAAATCTCATAAATATAAATGTAATTTGTGTGAATCAGACATGACAACGACTGAGTATATGAAAGATGTTATATTTAATACAATAACTAGAAGTATTTGGAGAAAGATATTTGAAAACACTTTGTAACTATGAATAATATATTTGATTTAAAATCCAGAAAGCTTAAAAAACAATGACACAACAGATTGTCTTGAATAACAACTTATACCCAAATCAAAGTTCTAGAATTGCAAGAAACTATGCTATAAATAATCAGAAATCCAAAATAGTTGTATTTATTTGAGAATACTGTGGGTTTTTGAAATGGATAATCATTTGGGATGATGAAAATGCATTTCCATCTCTTTCAAAAAATGGACTTCACATTGGTTTTTATATATAAATTTCTTTGACGGTTTGTGTAGTCGGCAGGTGGTCCATTCTGCTTCTTTTACGTACAAAGATAACAGAAGTGAAAGTAAATTGGCTATAGTAAAACACTATAAAAGTTAAAGTAATTATTGTTCATGTCAGAATTTTAAATAAAAATAAAAAATAAAGAAGATTGTATTGATGACTTTGTTGTTTTGTTGTGATTATTTTCATTGCAAAACAAATTCTATAATGATGATTAATTATTTAACAATAAAACGCCCCACACATATTGAATATAAGTGTATCGCATTCCTATAAAAGTTCTTTTAATTTTTCGGCTTTTGTCTATAAAAGTTAATATGAAAGTAACATGGTACCTTATAGTTGGACTACTCATGAACTTGCAACTTAAATATTGCTGCATTACTTTCCTTCATTGTTAGAAAATTGCAAGTTGAAATTTAATTCACTACTGAACTGTATGTATTATTATTTTTATCCATCTCAGCGGTTTTACTTACTAAAATAGAAAAAAGAAAAACTAATTCACAATATGGTATCAAAAGACTAGTAGATTGAACCAATGGATAGATAGAACTATAAATGCTGATTTTAATTTATCTCTATCAACCCTTTCCCCCCTTGTCATGATTGTAACTTGTCAGAATTCAATAATTTTTATTTTCTTTTCCTTATTCAAGCATATTGTAAAATGTCCCAAGCTAACTAATAAACAAAAAATAGCCAATAAAAATCATCATCCCTGTACCTTGGCTTGCCTCACCTTAGCCACAACTCATTCAGTGTTTTCTTATTTGCTGAGTTGATTACAGTGGGGTCTCTTCTCTTCAGTACTACTAGGGTTTTCTTTTTTTTTTTTTTACTTCCTATTTATATTTAATTTCCCCCAATTTATTGGGGATTCCTTTACCAACATCTGTGTCCAAGATACTATGACATTGTAAGAAGTGTGCAGTTAAATCTCATGGTTAGATCTGTGAAGAATGACAATGATCAAAGACATATATGTATGTATATTGGGATTTGGGATTCCTTGGATTGTAGTTCAATTCCTATGTCATGAAATTAGGTACATATATTTTGTTTTTAGTTACATAAACATAATTATATATGTATAAATACATAGTACCTTAATTTGATTCTGTTGTGATGTAAGCTAATGAGTGATGTGCAACTTTTAATTGTGCTACAAGAATGATTTGTTTATAGCAAAAGAACAAAGGGAAAAACGTGTGTAAGCACCTTTAATAATAGTAAGAGCAATAGGGGATCATTACTTATTTATTTGGTGCTGTTGATTTGCATGCACATGAACATGAACATGATTGCACTCAAAGCTCTGGGGCCAAGCAATGAGAGTGGGAAAATTGGGAAAAAGGTAATATCTGGATAAAATCACTCTTGTCCCCATGTGCTAAACCTTCCATTCTTTCAAACTAGGTAATCTTTTCTCTTTATTTCCATGGCATCTGCAAAAGCATATACTCCCTTATATTATCATTCTCTTGCCTTAATTAATTAAATTATATATCATAATAATCTACAGTAATATTGTTGCGTGCAACAACGCAACAATATCATTTTCATTAAATACCACTTGCTATCTAGTTCATGTATGTGTAGTCATTTTATGTCAGATATATGATGAATATTTTGGTCTTTTAATTAAATAATACAAAATATCCTTCTTGGTGATTTGGTTGGGATAAATAGAGTACTTAGTAACCAACTAGGGACATAATTTATAGGAACTAGCAGGGAACCTTAGGTTTTGAATTATTAGAGATTAGAGATGACTAGGTGTATGGCTATTATAATATTGAGTAATTAGTGTAATTAAGGAGGATTGTGAGGGTTTCAACACCAACAATTAAGCAAATTTAGGAGTCTTAGGAACATGTCTTTGGATTCTTTGGGGGGAGCTGGCTTGGGTAGCTATGTAAGAAGAGAGGTAATTAAGGGAAAGAAAGAATTCATATAGCGAAGGACGGTCCACATGTCCAAACGCAAAATTAAATTTAAGTGGTGAACTCGCTAATTCGTTTGAGTAAGTATTAAGCATTTGAATTCTGCATTGTGCATGCAGTAATTTATTGATCATCAACAGACCATTAAATAAAACTCAGATTCGCGACGGATTAGTTATTAAACTATTGGGTTAAGGAATACTTTGAAAAAAAAAATTCAAGGCTTCAACACACATACATACTCATATGCACTATTTTTAATAATTTTTTATATATATCTTTAATTTTTTAATTAAAATTGATCAATAACAAATGGGACAATATCAAGATTGATCTTTTATATTATAAAAAATGTATAAGAGGCATAAATATTATTTGTTTTATGAATAAATAAATAATGAAGTGGTTGGAACACATGAAGCTCGGGAACCTTTCAGAAGAGGCCAAATACTAAACACCAGATATGAACTGAAGCTTGAAGACCTTTGATGTGAGGCCACTGCTCACTTTGACTTTTCCCACTTTTATTTTTGGTATTTCATGTGTGGCATGGATCCAATGCTCATTCACTTCTAACTTCTAAGGGAACTCTTCAATTCTATTATCTATAACCGTATAATAATACATTAATACACTATTTTTAGATAAAAAATATATATGTACATTGAAATCACAAACTCAAACTATTCTTATTAGAAAGAAAAAAATGGATTCATTGATAGAAATGACTTTATAATTCTATTATTAAAGTCAGTTGAATTACCGCACTTAATCTATTAATTTAGATAGGTAAATTGTTACTTCGTTCCACTCACATCAATCTTGATTGCTACCTAACATGATCAAACTGTGGCCGTCCGATCCTCCACGTGGCAATGATGGAGTTGGTGTGATTTCTGCAGTGTCACATGGAATAATTTCTGTGTCGGTATGTGAATAAACTATAAACTTTATTATCATCCTTTTCAATTATTTCTGCCCCATTTTTCAAACATGAATAGCATAAAACAAAAATGAGAATACTTCTTCATTTTCTCTACTAAATAACTAAATTATTTCTCCCCAGAGAATAATTATTAATTAATTATTAGTGCCCTTTAACCTTCTCAAAACATGTTTTTCATTTTTCAACCCCTTGCTTTCACGTCGCCCATGTGTTAAATCAAAACTCCTGTTTACATATAATTATTAGTTAACTACAAATAAATTTAATTAGTAATAAATATAATTTCATGGTTGATGATAAATTCATCGGGGATTTTAATTGATGAAGACAGCACCATTGACTTAGAACGTGATTCCAAATCCGTAACTAAAAAAGTAATTTTTATTATTATAATAAATCGCATTAAATAATTGATATGCTCATTTTACCTTATAGTAACAGTTTTGGATATACATAAACTAGAGTACATATGCAGTACATGAAATGATAACAATATAGTATGTAAGTTTCTAGAAGGAATGTAATCTTGATTACAAACTTACCACAGATGTGAAACGATGGAATCAACTAAACTAATTAGTTATCCTAATTAATTGAACTGGTTATTATGTAATAATTGCAATTAAGCACTTATTTAATTTGTACTAATTCATAAACGAGTTTGTACGAAATATCTAAAAATTTGACCGCATAAAATAATAATAATAATAATGTGTAGTACATTTAATTTAGAGGTTAGCTGTAAAAGCAAATTCAAAGTTTTTTAAAACGGTTTTGCGTGGCCTGTAGTGGTATATGCACACCTTGCAGACACCTTGATTGATGTTTGCCCAAAATTCACATGTTAACTACCCTACCATCATATTATATAATCGAATTTTCTAGTATAGTTATACATTTAGCTAATTATAATATTAATTAAAAAGGTTAATCATTGTTATTATTATACAATACATGCTTGCATGTTGTCATAATGGAATACATGGACCCAACAATTAAGAATACGTCACAAAAGTCTTCCCCGAATAATCCCATCATCAATTTTGATTGACAAACCCTGAAAAATTCCATAATAGTTACATCTAACCTAATAATCGTCATAACTAGCTTATAGGATATAAAAAAGACAGAGGTCCAATCCCTAATTAGTTGAGCTTGCGACTAACTAAATTCGTGTTAATTGGAAAGTCGAACACCTATAATAATTATATATGTGTTCACGTACACTCACTTGTCTTGTTTCTATGGTTTAACAAGATAGTGTAATTAATGGAAAAAATGACCCATATCATATTTACTACGTGACACTGTTTACGTGACACTGTTTAATTTGTTTTGATGATATCATCATCATAAAAAGAGATTAGAGTTCTAGATTAGTGGTGAAGCTACTTGATAAAAGTGTTAATCAAACGACATATGCTCGTGACACACCGTGCATATATCATCATATGCTAAAGACTAAAGGGCCACAAACATATCAAATGAAATTATGACATCTTTGTGATTATTATATCACGCTCATGAAATAATGCAAAATGTTTTTTGTTTCTATTATATTTTTTCCCCATTTTATAACTCAGCTTCTTCAATAAAATTCACTTGCTTGTTGCCTTCCTTTTCATATTATATATGTTAATATTATTCCTTTAATTTTATTGACAGTTTTGCATGCATAATTGATAATACACACTATATTGCCCTGATGGTGGATTATATATCAAATCATCTTATAAGACACTCCTATTTTGTATAAGTAAGTTTCAATTCTAGGATGACTACAATAATTACGGTGGTTATATGGTGTGTTAAAAAGTATTGTTGAAAATTAAAATATTTTTTTATTATTTAATAGTACTCTTTAATTTTAAAAAAATATTATTAAAATGTAAAAATAAAAAAGTGTATAACTACCGTAACCTTCTAAAGATTTCTACTAGAATTTATTTTTAAGGAAAAGTTTGATAGCCATAAATTTTTAGCCATAGATAACCATAATTTTTTTATGAGTAGTACTACAGAATCAATATTAAGAAGTCATTAGGGAATTAATAAATTCAATTATAAATTATCATCCGAAACTGTATAAATTTATCATCCAAAACTACACACAATTATCATCTGAAACTATACAAATTTATCATCCGAAACTACACAAAATTATCATCTGTAATCTCCTCACTACCATCACAATCACCAACAACAGCACCACCAACACATCATCACCACAACAACAACAAAAAGAATAGGAGAAGAAGAGGAAGGAGATGACGACGACGAATAAGAATGAGCCGTCACCACCTTAGACCATCACAGAGAGAGAGAGAATCGAGGAGAGAAAAGAGAAACAACGGAGGTTGGTGATGGAGGGTGATGCTGCCATGGATGAGGAGCTAACTTCGTCTTTATCTTTTCGATCTCCATCCTCACTGCGTTGCAGTTGGTATACTCGGTTAAGCCAAGCAAACGACGGTTACGCCGATAAGGATGGAGTTGTATTTGGGATTGGACTTAAAAAGGTCGATCAGCCACTTGAAGAAGGTTAAGAAAGAGGTGCTGTAGATGGTGAGGATGCGATGATCATTATAAGGGAGGTGGCAGTGTGATGCTGGAGAAAAAAAGATGTGGGTTGTTTTGTTAATTTGTGTTTATTGACTCCCTACAGTTTTTTATTTATTTATGAATTACTATCGAAATAAATACATAATATTATATTATAAATATATAATTATAGATATTATTTATATAAAATGATAGATATTAAGTTAAATATGATAATTTTTTATTATGAATTTTTTTTTACTACTTTTGATTATGATTACTTATGATTACTCTTATTTTTATATAACGAGGTCTTTATTATATACAAGTTTACATTAATTAAAGTGTTATAAAGTATATGAACAACCATATTCTACTTAATTATTACTGGCTAATTAGTCAATGACTAATTAATTAAGAGTAACCACCTTTCATTACCATTTCTTGACTCGACTAAACTAACATCATCTAGTTATTACGTTGCTATCTAGCTAGCTTGGCCATATTTTAAATTATTAATTAATTAATATATACTAATGTATCTGATGATGCAGTAAATATATATTATCTTCTATGTCGGTATATTATTTTTACATTATTGTTAATATAGAACTCAAAGTATTAGTTGTATGATAGATCAAGTAACATTATCATTTTAGGTTATATATTAATAATGATGATATTTAATTAGTTAATGATGCTTAGATTAGATTAGACTTACCCTAGCATTAGTTTCAGATACATTATTATTGAAATAAAAGTCAGATCCTTTCTTCAGACCCTTTATGACTACTTAGCATACCGGGTAAAGACAAAAACGATAAAATTGAACCGATTTATTTACTATATTAATGGTCATAAAATTCAGGTGGTATTACCAATTTTCTTTCCATGTTCTTAAACAAGTGAGGTGATATATGCTTCCCTCTCTCCACCTTTTGAAGAGCCTTTGATAACTCTTTTCAGTAGAAAGAAATGTTCTTTCATCATTTTTCATGCCCATTCCTCATGCCATCACGTCTTTCTATTGTTTTTGGGGTAAAATAATGTTTTTATGTATTCAATTCGTATAAAGAGTTGATGCATTGATCTATTATCTATATCTTTTTAAGTGAATCTTATGTCTCATTTAATAGTAAAAAGATAATATCTTAATTACTAAATCATGTATAGTGAGTGCAAATAATACAACTTTAATTTCTTTACCCAAAAGAAAAAGGTTTCATTTCACCCAAATGAGCGATACAAAAGTAGGATTGAGGTCTAAAATCTAAATGGTTCGAGAAGATATAGCTAGGTATGTAGTATGAAATAAATAAGTTATCCAAAATATTATTGTGTTTGATTTATTATTATTAAATACACTAAAAAGGCTACGTGGGGTTGATGTACATATAGTAATACTATATGTGGTCATGAAATTATATGATAATAATAATAATAATGTAATAAAAAAAATCTGATAAGGAGTTGTTTAATGGATTTAGTTTCAGAAATGGACAAGCCACCAGAGTGCAAAAAAGTTGACCAAGGTAACATTTTTTTAATAACTAAGTATAATAATAGTTTAATTTAGAGGTAAATACTAAATAATAAAATAAAAAGTAAAAGGAGTGATGTATATGTGTCTTTATCCCGAATAAAGGTAGTATGCAGAGCAGAGATAATAATAAAGATGATGATGATGAGGAGGCAATGCCATGCAGACTATGCAAAGCAAAGGCGTGGACTAGTCTTTACTCTTGGATAGCTAGAGTGTATCAGTTACCATAAATTCATGAATAGAAAGAGAGACAAAGAAAGAAAGAAAGAAGAGCAGATTAAAATAATAATTGAGGCTGCTACGGGTCATTTAGTGGTACATGCCTTCTTTTGAGTCCTCCAATTGGAAACAAGTTTTGCGTGCACAAGTTTGGCACCTAGCTACCATGCATTATTTCACACTTAACACTTTATTACATACATAACAAATTTATCAATAGATTATACACTATTTGTACATACTAAGAATAATTAGTGTCAACATGGATAACACCAAAACAAAAAACATATGAATAAGACTACATGTACTTATAATAATAATTGATTTTAAAAAAATAAATCAACACTATATGTTATTATTAGTTCTTAGTTAAGTACTAATTAGCGTGGAGGCTCCATCATTAAAACCAAAGCCTTCGCACGCCTTACCAGACCCTCTTGCAGTCAAATTCGGTCCCCCAAGAAGACAGTAGTTTTTTAATTTATTTTGTTGAAAAAAAAAACATATAGGACAATGGTTAATGAATAATTAAATAGTTTGAGTTTTTTTATGAAGGTGAATCTTAACTGTTAATTAATTAGCACGGTGAAAAATGATTAAGGGGAGTAAAGAAAAGCAATCTATATAAAGGGAGTGGCATTGGGTTTAGAAAGAGCAAAACCAAATAACCCAAAAACCCATCGCCATGAGGTCCCTAATGGCCTCTATTCTCATTCTTGCATTGGCAATTCTTTCTCTGAGCTTCCCTTCTCAAATATCTGCTGATAACTACATCTATTCATCTCCGCCACCACCCAAGTCTCCACCCTACCATTACTCCTCCCCTCCTCCGCCCCCTAAGAAGGCTCCGTACTACTATCACTCTCCCCCACCACCACCTAAGAAGCCTTACTACTACCATTCTCCACCACCTCCGGTGTCTTCACCACCACCACCATACTACTACCACTCTCCTCCTCCACCACCCAAGAAGCCTTACTACTACCACTCTCCACCACCGCCTGTTTCTTCGCCTCCACCACCCAAGAAGGCTCCTTACTACTACCATTCTCCACCTCCACCACCAAAGAAGCCTTACCATTACTCATCTCCACCACCACCACCAAAGAAGCCCTACAAATACTCTTCACCGCCGCCACCACCATACCATTACTCATCTCCACCGCCACCACCAAAGAAGCCCTACAAATACTCATCACCACCGCCACCACCATACCATTACTCATCTCCTCCACCACCACCAAAGAAGCCATACAAATACTCATCACCACCACCACCGGTTGTTAAACCTTCTCCTCCCAAGACACCATACTACTACCACTCACCACCACCACCACCAAAGAAACCATACAAGTACTCCTCTCCACCACCACCCGTTCACATTTACCCCCCTCATCCCCACCCACACCCGCACCCTCACCCTCACCCTCACCCATATCCACACCCACATCCTCACCCGGTGCACCACTCTCCGCCACCACCAAAGAAGCCATACACGTACCCATCTCCTCCACCACCGGTCCACCACGTTCACCCTCACCCGGCATATCACTCTCCACCACCCCCTAAGAAGCCATACTACTACCACTCTCCCCCGCCCCCAGTGCACCACCACTACCCCCATCCCCACCCTAAACCAGTCTATCACTCTCCTCCACCACCCTACAAGTACCCATCACCTCCACCCCCAGAGCACCACCACCACACTAAACCACCGTACAAGTACTCATCTCCACCACCTCCAGTTCACCACCATTATCCTCACCCAGTTTATCACTCTCCTCCACCGCCTCTCAAGAAGCCTTACAAGTATTCATCTCCTCCGCCACCAGTGCACCACCATTACCCTCATCCTCACCCTCACCCCCACCCTCACCCAGTATACCACTCTCCTCCACCACCTTATAAGTACCCATCTCCACCACCACCTGTTCACCACTACATTCCTCACCCGGTTTACCACTCTCCTCCACCACCCTATAAGAAGCCTTACAAGTACTCATCTCCACCACCTCCGCCATACAAGTATCAGTCTCCTCCTCCACCACCACCACACTACATCTATGCATCTCCTCCGCCTCCTTACCACCATTAGATAGCTTAGCACTCTTGGATGGTAAGCTACATTCTTTCTTCTTAGCATCTCTTATTTTTAAATTTAAACTTTTATTAAAGTATAATCTATAATATTAGTTTGGCAGCAGTTTTAGTTGATTTTAGTCTTCAAACTATAACAAAGTCTACAAGATATTGTCAATGCATATATTACAACTTTTTCAAAATACGAGTTTGTCTAGTTCAAGATATTCCATATATGTATAAAGTCTGCAAAGAAAAAACAAAACAGTAGCAATTTTCTCATTATGGTTATGATGATGTGGACATGACATGCTAACAATGATATGGTCGGGTCTACTGTTTTTTTTTTTTTTCTTTTGGTAGGATATGAAGAGAATATATATATATAAATATGAAAATAAAGAAAGCGATAGATGGGGATTGAAGGGAACGAAGAAGAGGCGCTTCATTATGATACACAAAAGAGAAAAAAGATTATTATGCAAAGGAAGCAAAGTTTCCGCGTTTTGTCTTGGCATAATAATCATTTATTATTTCTATGATAGGATTGGTTCAAGCTAAGTCATTTTCTCTATGCTTTTGTTTAATTTACGAATTGTGTTTGTAATTTGACAGTTGTAAAGCACTGCTGCTATGCTATATATTTATATAAAAAATATGTATGCTTATGTTGTTATATGGTCCATGCATATGCACGCCATCCTGTTACTCAATAATAATACAACAAATGCATCCATTGTAGTTTTCAACCTCTGCTACATGGTTCAGGGGCTTGTTAAACGAGTTATATATATATATAAAAAAAAATTATATTCTCCCAACTCCCATGTATCTCTGATTCTTTCTCTATGGCTATAAAATTGCACATAAAAGATCGAACAACAACATCAACAAAGCCTTGTCCCACTAGGTGGGGTCGGCTACATGGATCAAACGACGCCATTGTGCTCTATCATCTATCATGTCTACAGATAGACCGTTGACGTTTAGGTCTCGTTTAACCACCTCTTGGATGGTCTGCTTAGGTCTTCCTCTCCCTTTCACTCCTTGTCCATCTTCCATTAGATTCACCCTCCTAATTGGGTGATCTGTATGTCCAAACCACCTAAGACGCGATTCCATCACCTTTTCAATAATAGGTGCTACTCCAACCCTCTCTCATATTTTTATTCCTTATTTTATCCAATCTCGTATGGCCACTCATCCATCTCAATATCTTCATCTCTGCCACACTTAACTTTTGTTCATGCTTCCCTTTAGCCGCCCAACACTCTGTACCATAAAGCATAGCTGGTCTTATAGCAGTGCGATAAAATTTACCTTTAAGTTTTAAAGACACTTTTTTGTCGCATATAAAACCAGATGCACTTCGCCATTTTAACCAACCTGCTTGAATCCTATGGGTTACATCCTCATCGATCTCTCCATTATCCTGTATAATGCACTCAAGATACTTAAAACTTCTAACTTTTCAGAGGATGTTTTCTCCAATCTTCACCTCCGTAACAGAGTTTTCCCTTTGCCGCCCGAACTTACATTCCATATATTCCGTCTTACGACGGCTTATACGCAAACCATAC
>JASCZI010181805.1:0-18286 GCA_036250425.1 Stylosanthes scabra
CTTCCACAAAGAGTTCCGTCGTTCGAACCTCTGGAAACTGTCTTCGGCAATGAAACACAATTTGCAAATCATCATCCCCTTCAATCGCAAGACAGCCATATTTCACACCCTGCGCCACAACGGAAATTGAAATCCGATAATATATCCTGACCCGCTTCCTACTATCCAACCCAAGCTTCCTTATAATAATGCGTTGCAGTTCAGATAACGTTGTTCTCGATGTCAGAAACACATTACTTGGACTCTTATCAGTGAATTTAACACCCTCTCTACTTCTGTGTTTAATTTTACCATGATGGTGAACAAGAGCAACAAAACTCTCATCTCCTTCCATACCCTTTCTCACTATCTCAGCAAATGATACACACATTGGTATTTATACACAATTTCCTCCAAGCTTTCTTCAAGAACCGTGGCAGGGTGTAGCTTTACCAAAATCCTTGGCACCCTGCCACGGTTTTGGTTCACCAGCATTCAAAAAATGAAGAAACCGTGGCAGCCTCCCACTTTTCTTGGAAACCCCTACTGGCTGCCACGGTTTCTATACAAGTTGGCTTCGGTGCAATTGCATCATTTGTTAGCAAACGGTGTAATTGGGTAATTATTAGGGCCAAATGGTTTGTTTTGGTAACTTGCCCTATTTCTTAAAATTTTATAATTAATTTCTCAAAAATAAGATGATTGCTATGGTCCTCCTTAAAAATATATGTAACTTATATTTGTTAACATGTGTAATTATAATTGGTTCATGTATATATTTTATAATTCTTCATTTAACCCTTCATATTTATTATTTATTACAAAGTATACCATTTTTTATTTATTTTAATTCAAATTAATTCCAATTAAGCACATACTAACACCACCATTATTACACTCATCTTTTTCTCTCTTTTTATTTTTCTTCACATCATTTTTTAATTCAAATCATTTTAGCACTTGATTTCTATTATTAATTCATTGAAATAATTTATTTTGAACTAAAATAAAATTAAAGGTGAATAAAAAAATCATATTATAATTTTTATTATTTCTTAAATTCAAAGTGATTTAGGAATAAATCATCAAGAGTGAATTAAATAATTTGTATAACAAACATCAGAAACTAAGTAAGGTCTTTGGCAAAAAATAAAGGAAACAAAGTTATAATGTGAATATATTTCCATCCAACATTGTATTTAATTTTTTCTGGGTTTTAAGAAAAGAAAAAAAATCTAATTGAATATATACATACAGGTAATTTTTTTAACTTAATTCTATATATTACTAACTTTCTTTTGTATATTTATAATATAATTATTGTTTATTTTTTGCTCTCATCGCCTACTTTTTATTTATTAGAAAGACATATCTTTTTACTTTGATTTTAATTTTATAGGGATTTAATTTTTATGTTACAAACTATAGGTCAAATAACCCATTATTGAAAATTATTAAAAAATAATGTCAAGAAAAAAAAATTTCTCCATTACACATTGCTATGGTCCTAAAAAAAAATATGAACACTACTATTAGGTTTATTTAGTTTCAATAATATCATGACCATTTTCCAATAAAAATATATGCGATGGAATGCGTTTAGTTTGTGTTTAGGGTATTTAGATTTTAGATAAAAAAAAAAAGCAAAGATAGGAAATGAGAAAACGTGTTTGGTTTTTGTAAAAAATATGTAAGGACAGAAATTTGTGTCCCTATAATAGATGAGATACAAATTTAATAAAATGTTTCGAAACCAATGTATTTTCATATTTTTCTCTTATCACTCTTAATTTACCTTTTTCTAAAAAAAAAAAAAAATCTATCTTTGTTATTTTTTTCAAATATCTCTCACATTACCTTTTTTTTTAGAGAAATTATTAATGATCAATAATTTGGTAAATAATATCAGTAAAATATCTCATTTTTTAAATTTGAACAATCACTTTTAGTAATTTGGATAATTATTTTTTTATTTTAGATGATCAATTTTAATATATTTAGATGTTTAATTTTATTTTTATAGATTAAAAAAACTTCTCGATCAAAATAAATTGTTTCAATAAATTAATAATAGAAATAAAAAACTAAGATGATTTGAATTAAAAAAATGATGTGAAGAAAAATAAAAAAAAGGAAAAAGGAAGAAGAAAATGAGTGTAATAATGATGGTGTTAGTATGTATTTAATTGGTGTTAATTTTAAATGAAAATAAATAAAAAATGATATATTTTATAATAAATAATAAATATGAGAGGTTAAATGAAAAATTATAAAACTTACACATAAACCAATTATAATTACACATATAAACAAATGTAAGTTACATCAATTTTTTAAAGAGAAGGATAGCAATCACCTAAAAATAGTGGCGTCTATCACTAATTCACTACTATGTATAATGCTCGTAGCTAGTAGTTATTATTATTAATTTTATATCACGTGAATTCATAAAGAATACGTTAGTGATGAGGAGATTTTTTAATATTTTAAAATAATTTGTTAACTAGAAAACTTGCCCGTGCACGGCAATCAAAAATAGTTGTAACAACTTTTTTTAATGGAATAATGGTCAAATTAATTTTTGATATCGTATTTTTTAAATTAGTTCAAGAAAAATTTTTTTAATTTTATTAGTTTCTGAAGAATATAATTTTCAATTAAATTAATCATTCTATCAATCAAGTAATAACATGTCATATTTAAATATAACGTATCATAAAATAATTAAATAATATATTATTTTTTAGGAACCAATTTAAAAAATGCAATGTGTTTTAGAAATTAATTTGAACATTAATTATTTTTTATTGCAAACATTATTAAGTAAATTAATACATGGTATAAAAACATAAACATACGGTGGCTTGTGATACAAAAAACAGAGTTTTTTAACTTAGTTGAGAAAATAAAGGACATTAAAATCACATTCTTTTGAAATACCTCTCTATGTGTTTGCCATTTATTGTACTTGTATGGTGCTTTAATTCCAAAATAAATATTTTTTATACTAAAGAATTAAAAATTGAATAAAAAAAAACTTGTGAGTAAATAAGTGATGATGATTGGAAAAAAAAATGAAATTACAAATACCATATTAGAATTGAGCTTCATAAAAAAAAAGTTCTTCCTTGTGCAAATTCCATAGATGCAGAAATGAGCCAACGAAATCTTGAATACGAATTTTTTGAGAAAGTAAGTAAGAGATAGAAAATAGAGAAGCAGAGTCACGGAGAAAAAACAAAACTGAGATTATGAATATAGGTGGAATAACAAATTATACAGTTGTGGTGTGATGAGATTCGCTACAAATAATACAATATATTGAACCTTTCTTAGAGTATAAAGATATGTTATTGTTAATTGTATTGCACCATAATTTGGTCAATTCTATAATCTCATATCTCGTTTGGTTTATTTGTTGGATTTTCTGTTTTTTAGATGGATAACGACGGAGATAATAGTAACGATAAGCACGCTGAGATTAGACCGCTTCCTGGCTATACACTTGTGTACAAAGGACTGTGCCATCTTCAAGTGTGAGGAGGGCTAATACTGGAAACAATAATTTGGGTCCATTTAAATTCTAGTTAAACAATTTTTCTGATTTCCTAGTTAGTTATTTGATAATTATTAGTTGACTGTTAGGTGTTTGATAGTTGATAGTTTAATTTGCTGAGATTGGATGTTTTCTTGAAAAACAGCACTGTATTTTTTCATTTTGATTATAACATTCAATCGGTTTTCTTATGAATGAAAATTGCATTAATTAGCAGGTTTTAGTCATGTGCAACTTTTGGGGATCCCTCGTCTAAAATTTTTTTTAGCAACTTGATTCCTACATTTGTTTTGAAAAATTTCTACTCATAGATTGAAGTGAAAGAACACACGACATAGAGAGATTTTGAGCCTTAAACAAGATGGTTTCACATTTCAAAACCACTATTTTCTTCTTGTGTGTTACTTCCTCTTCTATGATTGTAATTCATAAATTATTTGATTCTTTATGTCCATCATTGTTTGTATTGTGTGTATTCATATGATTGAGACCTTTATTTCTATAATAACCCACAAACCAAATGGCCTAACCCTTTGCATCATCCTTTGAAATCAATTTTGAGCCTTGTACCCTTTTCATTCTATTATTAGCTCATTACAAGCTTTTAAAGTAAAAAACCATGATCATGAGGACATTTTGTAAAGATTAAGAAATTCTATTCACCTCTTGGTTTTATTCACTTGAGCATGAGGACATGCTAATTTCTAAGTGTGGGGTAGTTGATGAACCCATATTTCATGATAAAATATGTGTTATATTGGATGGGATTGTCAATCTAAAACTTGCTTGTGAATAACCATGTTTGTGAACCCTTGCTATATTTGTTCTAAATTTGATAAACATGCTAAATTAGCCTTAGAATTGAGTGAAATTTGTATAACCTCATCCCTCTTGGTACCTTGATATGTTTGCTAGTGTATGTTAGGTTTTTAGGGATTGAGAAATGCATGGGAAAGGCTAAGGAAGGCATTGGAAGCAAATGTTTTATGAAGGAAAACCAAAAATAGAAGAAGTTACTAGTGAAGTTGCTAGCAGGTTGCATAAGCAACTAAGAAAGTTGCTCACGCAACTTTTTATGTTGCGCAAGCAACTTAGCTGCTAGGCATAAGTTGCGCACGCAACTCTTGAGGTTGCGCACGCAACTTCTGCTAGCAGCAAAGTTGCTTGCGCAACTTCTTATGTTGCCCACGCAACCTGCATCCCAAAAGTACCCAAATTGAAGGCCAGAATTGGAATTCCAAGTCTTGGGGCCAAGGCTAAGCCTCCATGAAGCCCAAATTCAATCTATATAAATGGAGAGTAGCTGAAATACAAGGGAAAACTTTTCACCACACACTACCATTAGGATTATTTCATAGTTTAGATAGTTTAGGAGGAATTTGTGAGAGTTTTCCATCTCTCGCATTTTCTCTCTTCTAGTTCATAGTGTTATTCATTATCTCTTCAATTTCCAGCCCTCACTATCCAAACTCTTTACTTTAATTCATGTTTGAATGCTTGTTAATTACTTCTCTTGTTTAATTAATGCAATCTACACTTGTTTCTTTCATCTATTTCTCTATTTATCAATTCTAGCTTTTATGTTCTTGTGTTCTTATTTTCATCTTGTTGAAATTTATTTCTTGTTATGATCTATTGCTATTTTTTTAGTTTATTGTTGATAATTGTTGATTCTCTTGCTTATTTACTTCATTGATCATCTCTTGATTTGCTATTTCTCTTGCTATTTACCATGTCTCTTTATTATGCGCACCAAGTGTTTGATGTTTTGTTTCTTATAATTATGGAGTAGTGTTCTTGTGCCTTGGTCATGGGCTGAAGTGTGAATGATCTTAGCCACTAATCCCTAAAGATAATAATGGGTTAAGGATCGGGTTAAAACCGTTTCGTTGACGCTACGCCCCTGCCAATAACAGGAGAACCTTAACGACGCGAACTTGATGGGTTATTCGAGTTCGCCGAATACCTTGGTTCTACGTTATTGTGTATGCCTAGGACTTTCGGAACATGGTTAATTCCACACATTCGACCGTTTGACAGAGTGGGCTTTGTGCCGTACGTGACAACTATTCATAATTGGGATTAGTGGTGATCATAGGGACACATTATACTTCAACTCAAGACCAAGCACCCTTTATTATCATCAGTTCTATCTATTTCTTATTTTTTTCTTGTTACCAACACTCAACCATTGCAACCCCGATATTTTCACAACCGTTCGCGAGCTACAATATTTCAATTCCTAGGTAGAACGACCCGAGTTCAATACTCGGTATTTTTTAACTGGTTGCAAGCTTTGTGACACCTTTCTTTGTTGATAACCCCGTTGTTACTCTCATAGCTGGTTTGGATTCCTCTACAACGATATCCTGTTTCTAAAACTAAGGAATTCCGAACCGGTTGCGAGAGTGACGGCGAGGTCTTATCAGGCATTTGTAAGTACATGTATGCATCAAAATATAATAGGCATACGCATTTGCACAAGTTATTAAGAAAATAAAAAAAGTGGCAAAGAAAAAATATATCTATGACAAAGAAAAGAGAAAAAGAAAAGAAAAGCAAAAGAAAAAAAAATAGAAAAGAAAAATTTTTGTCACCTTTAAGGAGCAAAAACAAGGCTACCAAATAAGCAAATGCATATGTCATAATCATTCATCTTAGAAAAAATGTATTACATGTATCTTAAAATTGATTAGTTGTGAGTCTTAAGGTTGGGAAACATTGGGTAAGAGTGAAGAAAATAGAGAGTTAGGTGCATCCTTTGTTAATCAAAGAATTCAAGTTTTAAGCTCACCTAACCAAATATGAAATCCTACCTTCACCTTGGCCCCATTATAACCTTGAAAAGTCCTCTTGATGTTGCACACATACACACATTTGATGTTGATTGTTA
Source organism: Stylosanthes scabra (assembly GCA_036250425.1). NCBI lineage: Eukaryota > Viridiplantae > Streptophyta > Magnoliopsida > Fabales > Fabaceae > Stylosanthes > Stylosanthes scabra. The sequence goes on from JASCZI010181805.1 coordinate 6,429, forward strand.
GATGAAAAGTAATTCATGAAAAGCAAGATTAGAAAGGAATTGAGAGTTTGTAACCCTAGACACTTGAGTGATTAGAGTGTATACACATCTAGTAAGGGTTCTTAAGTTCACTTCTATGTTTTAGAACATTTCTTGTGATGTAAGACAAGTTTGATCTTTGTGAACTTAATTGTTTTTGGGTAAGTATTTACTGTAATACTCTTGCCCGCACTCTTACACATGATTATTTAATTCCCCCTAATTGTGATTTCATTCGTAAGCTTGACCCTTGTGTAGTTTTTCCCTCATATGATTCATGACCATATTTTGAAATTGCTTGAAAAATTCCATCTACCTCTTGGTTTTATTCACTTGAGCATGAGGACATGCTAATCTTTAAGTGTGGGGTTGTTTGATGGACCCATATTTGATGATAGAAAATGTGTTAGAATTGATTGGTTTATCAACCAAAAACCACACAATTGCTTGTGAATAACCATATTTGTGAATTCATCATTCGTTGTGCCTTGAATGAGAAAATGCATGTTTTAAGCTCTAAAATTCAAATCTAATTCCACTTTCATGCTAATAGATACCTTGATTTGTTTGTTGGAGTGATTAAAGGTTTAGGAAGCAAGGAAGGTTTGAAAGGAACGGAGAAAGCATGCAAAAGCGGAGATTTCACAAAGAAGCAAGAATGAGAAGTGGAGAAAAGGAACTAGTCATCGGATTGGAGCAAACTCTAAATCTTTGGAAAGATGAATTGAATATCTACAACTTTCATGTTAAAGACTTCTTCCAGTTCTAAGCGATTCTATAAGGAATTCGCATCGAAAGATCGATGCTCATAATTCTCCTAATGCTGTCAATCTTGACCTCTTCACACTAATCGAATCAGCGCCATTGGAAAGCTAACATCCAGAGCTTCAAAATGGTATAGATATGTTATATACGTGTTACCGCACAGGGTACCGTGTGATTGGGATTTTACAACCCTAAATCTCAGCAAGTATACCGAATCGTATCAAGTAATACCACGGTGAAGTGGGTATCGTTCGCACGAGGATTAAAGGATCAATCATCTACTACTTAATTAATTATTCTAATCAGACTTAAAATAAAACTTTAAAGAATTGAGTATTTTAAGACTAAGTATTCGAAAATCACTAGTAAAGAAAGAACAGAGAACATAATTTATACTTGAGGTTTTAACGATGATGAGATGGGCTGTTAAGAGCTTTGGAGATGTCTTTCCCTTGAGGGCTAATGTACACGTTTAATTGCAATTCTAGATACTCAGAAATCATGCACAACGAACCTATGATAACTAAACCCTAATCTCTTAGCAATTTAGTTTCTCTTTACTTAATCAAAAGCTAATCTCTTAGTCAATAAATCAAATACAGAGGTGAAGTATACAATCCGAACAGTTCTAATCTAATTTCAATCCACAGAATTATAGTTGCATGTAAATTCTCTTTACTATTTCTAGTTAGTGTTAACTAACCATGTGAATTAATTTCTAGCTAGTTAGATTAATCAATCTCTCAATTAAATTTACCTAACCCTAAACAAATAAAGAACACCTCTCAGTAATTCTAAATTATTGGGATGGAGAACAGAAGATTAATTCATGCAATTTAGAAAACTGAAATATCTCATTGAATTGAATTAAACCATGTACAATAACTAACTCATGCTGGGTAAACAGAACTCCTCACCCTTAACAATGGAATAGTTTAGCAATTCATGATTGAATCTAAACCCTAAGAAAAATAATGAAAAACGGCTATGCTGAGTTACTAACCCTAGTCATTAGTTCCTCTTTTATATAATGAACTTCACTGTCCTAAAAATCAGCTATAAATGAAATCTAATCTAATCTAAATCAAATCTAATCTTTATCTTATCTTCTATGATTACAATGCTTATCTCTTTCACTAAGTCTTCAATCAATCATCTCTTGAATCTTCCAAAATTTCCGTTGATTAATTGATGGATTAAGAACAAAATAAGATTGGGCTGAAGTGGCATTGGTGGACCTTTCTAATCCTTGAAGATGGGCCTTCATGTATAACTTCTTTTCTGGACGTTATACGTGGCTTACTCCATGTGGCTTACTCCACGTATAACGTGGGGCTTCTGGGCAACTTGGACCTTGGTTTTTCATTTCCACGTATAACGTGGTGTTTTCCACGTATAACATGGAGTCTCTGCCATTTCTGGGATTTGGATTTTAATTCCCACGTATAACGTGGAGGTTCTGTCCAATTCTAAAGTTGTGATGTTATTATCCACGTATAACGTGGTAATTCCCACGTATAATGTGGGGCTTCTGCCAAAATTTCTTGTCGTCCCACGTTATACGTGTAGAATTGCACATCTAACGTGAATGTGTGACCTCAATTTCTTAGCTCTCTTTAGCTCCCTTCTTCAATCTTATCTTTTAGTGGCCTTGATCACCTAAATTCTTAGTGAAATATTCTATAAACATAAACAAAACTCAAAAGACATCAAACTTGTTTGATTGGTCAATTAAAGAGCAATAAATCACAAGAATAATCATATAATTCAAGAGAATTTGAGATTAAAAACAACCAAAGATGCCACCGCATCACCGTGCGACCGCACATACTAGAGTGACGTGTAAGTCACGTTTTCTCGACCTCGTGGCGGCACAGGTATACCGCACGGTCGCATAGTTGCGTGGGCTGCACTTAATTTTGAAGGTCAAAAAGGGAATTTCAAGCCAAGTAAAGGCCTATAAATAGGAGGGATGCTACCACAATTCAACACCACCCCTTTGAGACCCGTTTTGGGGGCTCATTAGTCTTGAATAATTTTTGAAGAGCTTTTGGGGAATTCATTTTCTCCCATTTTCTCTCTTAGTTTAATTTTTCTTAGAATCTCCTTAGTTCTTCATTGTTCTTCATTTTTCCTTTTTTATTTCCAGCCCTCACTAGCCAAACTTTTACTTTAATTTAGTATTTGAATGTTTGTTTAATCATACTCTTGTTTAATTAATGCAATCTCTACTTGTCTCACTCATCTAATTCTCTATTTCTCATCTTTAGCCTTTATGTTCTTATGTTCTTATTCTCTTTTTGCTGGAATTTATTTAGATGCATGATAAATTGAGGATCTATGGTTCAATTATGCTTGTTTGATGTTCATAATGTTGATCTAGTGTAGTGGATAGTTTAGATCTTTAATTTCCTTGCAATTCATGATGTTTTCACTTTATGCACACCAAGTGTTTGATAAAATGCTTGGTTTAGTTCTAGAGTAGTTCTCTTGTGCATTGGTCATGGGTTGAAGTGTGGATGATCTTAGCCACTAATCACCTAAGGACAAGAATGGGTTAAGGCCCGGGTTAAAACTGTTCCCTTAACGCTAGGCTTTTGCTAGTGATGATTGAGTCCTTAATGAGGTGAACTTGATGGATTATTCAAGTTCCAAGGACCTAGGAACTTCGCACTAGTGAGTTGCCTAGGACATTTGGAACGGGGTTATTTCCACCCACTCGACCATTTGACAGAGTGGGCTTAGTGTCTTACGTGACAACCATTCATAATTGGGATTGGTGGTGATCATAGGGACACATTATACCTCAACTCAAGACCAAAAACCCTTTATTACTTGCAATACAAATCATCTCTTATTTTGTTCTTGTCACTAACTCTCACCATTGCAACCCCAATATTTTCACAACCAAATACGAGCACCAATTTTCAATTCCTAGGGAGAACGACTCGAGTCCCATACTCAGTATTTTAAATTGGTTGCAAACTCTGTGACACTTTCTTGTTGAATAACGATTTTGATTCATTTTCGTAACTGGTTCGGGTTCCGCTACAACGAACCTCTTGTTTTAAACGACAAGGAATTTCGAACCGACCTTGATTGTGACACCGAAAGCGGCCTTTCTTCAACCACAAAGGGTGAAAAAGAAAAAGAAAAAAAATCAAAAGATACCCAAGGTTATATGCTTATGCTGAAATTGTCGGGGAGAGGCTAGAGTTATTAGATTCGAGGGGTGCTTTAACACCCGGCAACTTGAGCCGAATGGTTCGGAATTGTCGATCGAAAGCTTACCCTAAATAGCTATGCCGAGAGAAGACAGTAAGAGTCAAGAAAATCCCATCCAAAGGAGGGACAATGCTTAAGTAACATAATAGAAAGAAAAAGAAAGAAAATGAAGAGAACTCTATAATACCATCCGAATTTGAGGCTCTAATATGGATAACTTCTTAGTTGCAAATTCAATATATTAGAAAGGGCAATAAGTATAGTCATTCAAGTCATTTTTCTCAACCAGATACACCCCTCTTTGATTTAATTTAATTGATACATGATTCTAGTTTGCTTGAGGACAAGCATAGCTTTAAGTTTGGTGTTTTGATGCGTGTGCATCTTTGATGGTTTTAGGCCCTAGTTTCTTGTGTTTTAAGTAGATAATTAGCTTAATACTCAATGTAATTTGTCAAAATCTTAATCATTTAGATACTTTGAGTATTCTGTTAATTATTTGCAGGAAAATGAAAAAAAGAAAGCAAAATGATTTGAAGAAACTTGCAAAGAAAGAAATAGGACAGAACTAGACACACCCTGGAGTCACCTAGTCACGTTTGGGCCACGTCCCAAACGTGGCTCCAAAAGTGACCTCACCAACATTGCCAAACATCACCATGCATCACACCAAGTCATGTTTGGGCCACGCCGACCACACCAAGGCTCCCACAAGCAACACATGTCCACCCAAGACCACGTTTGGTCTACACCTAGGCGTGGCCCAAACATGGCTCACCATCATGCCTCACCAAGCTCACCGACAAGCCAGCAATCCACGTTTGGAGGAAAGAGCACCATGTCTAGACGTGGGCTTTCACCACTCACCACGTCTAGATGTAGTGAACCAACGTGACCCACCACCAAAAGGACCAAGCCATGTTTGAATGAGCAAGCACAAGACATGACCAAACTAACATCAAACATGGGATTGGAAGACCAAGTATAGCTCACCTTGAAGCATGGAAAATCAGGTTCCAAGTCCCAAAACGTGACTTTGCTTCATGACCTTGGCCCAATTTTGCAAGTCTTGTTACTGTTAGTAAATTGTAATCTCTATTAGGTTTAGTTAAATTTAATTTGATTAAGGCCCATAAATTAGGTTAGAAACTAGGATTACTTAGCAATATAAATAGGCTAGTTTTACGCATTCAGGGCATCTTTCATTCTGTCAATTTTTCATAAACGTAAATTAGGATTCATCATGTTTTCTCTCTGCACCATGTGCAACTAACTTTCTCAAAGTTGAGGATGAGGAGCTCTATTCATCCCAAAATGCATACCTGATTCAAGTTTCAATTTCTTTTCAATTGCAAGTGTGATTTCAATTCAAGGTTCAATTCTTGTACTTCATCAACAAAGAACCAATTCCACCGAGAGGTATATTGGCTCTGTTTATGTTTGATTTCTAAATTTGAGAAAATTATTGATCAAACGTGATTAAGAATTGTTCCTCACTTTCACTCACTGAACTAGAGATAGTAAATTAGGTGTTTATGCAATTGTTGTGTGATATTCAACTGGATTAGAGTTAGGATGAATAAGTGACATAAAATTCAATCTAAAACCACTCTTGAATTTCATAATAACCGAATCAGTATGTTCTTTATCTTCAAATTCATTGATTAATTAAGAGATTAATAATTAATTGAATTAGAAGAAACTAAATCAGTAAGAGATTAGGGTTTAGTAAATTAGGATTCATTGTGAATTGAATTACTTGCATTGGAAGAAAGTGGATAATTGAATTAGGGTTTTGTTGGGTGAACATCTCTGATTCCTTGGCTTGATTTCTTATCCTTGTTATCATCTTGATTCCAATTGCTTGCTGCCCAAACTTTCTAGTTGTTGCTGCCGTGTTGATTTTTTTGAGATTTTATGAGATTTTGCATGATCTTAATTGATTTGGTTTGACACTATTTCACCATACACTCATTACTATTGATTTTTTCTAATTAAAGAACTAATTAATCAATATTGCTTAGTCCGTTAATCCTCGTGGGAATGATACTCTACTCACTTTTTATTACTTGATACGATACGGTGCACTTGCCGGTGGAGCCCCGGAAAGCTGTAAAATCTTTTTTCAGACATGGAAAATTACCAAACAATGTATTTGAAACTACTTTAGTCCTATTTCCGAAAACAAGCAATCCGGAATCTATAAACCATTTGAGACCCATAAGCTGTTGTAATTCTTTTTATAAAAAGTCTCAAGGATACTTGTTTTAAGACTAAGGAAAATCATAGACAAAATAGTATCACCAATACAGAGTGCATTTGTTGGACAAAGACTAATACAAGATAATAAAGTAATTGTCCAAGAAATATTCCATAGTATTGGTAAAAAAGGAAAGAATGCTTCTAAAAATGTTGCCATTAAGCTTGATATGAACAAAGCCTATGGCAGGGTTGAGTGGAACTTTTCAGAAGCAATTTTTTTTGTCTTTTAGGATAAATAATCATACTGTGAGATTAATAATGGAATGTGTGTCTAAAGTTAGTTTCAAAATCAGAATGAATGGTAATTTTTCAAATCTGTTTAGGCCACAAAGAGGTTTGAGGCAAGAGGATCCTTTATCCCCTACCTCTTTATCATCATGGCCGAAATGTTCACAATATTAATGGATGAGGCAAAAAATAGAGGTGCAATATCTGGAGTCCAAATAGCACATGCAGCACCAAAAATTACACATCTATTGTTTGCAGATGATTGCATTATTTTCTCTAATAGTAATGAAGATGAAATTTATCAGATTTTGGTTGTGTTAAAATGCATATACAAAAGCAACAGGGCAGAAGATAAATTTACAAAAATCTGGGCTTATTTTTTGGTAAGGATGTTTACATTACAGATAGAGTCCAAATTAAAGAAATATTGGGTATATCTTCTTGGGAGGACTAAGGCAAATATCTAGGATTACCTGCCCAATGGGAAACATCGAAAATGCTTTAAAATGGATTGAGGAGAAAGTAGAAGAAAAATTGAGTGGATAGAAGCAAAAGTTTTTGAACCAGGCAGAAAAGTAAACTTTGATTAAAGCTATAATTCAGGCTATTCCATCATATGCTATGAGTGTCTTAGAATTTCAAAAGGTTTTTTTGTAAAAGGCTTAGTAGTAAAGTGGCTAGATTCTGGTGGGCTAGTAGTGAAAAAGAAAAAGGAATTCATTGGTTAAATTGGGATAAGTTGTGTCGGAAAAAAAAAAGAGGGAGGTTTAGGCTTTAAAAATTTTTACTTACAAAATTTATCATTTCTTGCAAAACAAGCATGAATAATGAATAAAAATCCGAATGCTTTATGGGTAAAAATCTTAAAAGCTAAGTACTTTTGTAGCTCATCTTTTTGGGAAGTAAAAAAAGGAAATAATGTATCTTAGATCTGGAAAAGTTTGATTGAGGGAAGAAACATTTTTGAAAAACTTTGGCAGTTTGTCAATTGGAAATGGAGAGAGTGTCAACGTTGTTAAAGATAATTGGATTTTGGGTTATAAAGGCAATGTCTTAATCAGAAAAGAGGGTATTCAGAATGTATGTGACATTTTAACAGAGGAAGGAAATTGGAATATAAATAAAATCAAAGAGTATTTTGATGAAAACCTTTCTACATACATTCTGAAAACCCCAATCAGTAGGATTAAAAGAAATGATAAGTTTATTTGAGACCATAGCCATAATGGAGAGTATAATGTTAAATCTAGATACAAAGTTTTGTTTGAAAAAATGAAAAAAGGAACTATTTTGAAACCTTCCTCTAGCAGACAACAGAGTAGCATATGGAAGGATATATGGAGCCTTGAATTACCAACTAAGATAAAAAAAATTGGAGAGCAGAAAATAATATTATCCATGTTACTAAAAATCTTTTTTGTAAAAAGGCTAACTAAATCTCTTATTTGCCCTATTTGTTGAACACTGTTTACTGCTTTGTCCTTGGACTAGAGCAGTTTGGTTTGGGTCTCAAATCCAATTCTGTCCTAGCCCAAGTAAAATTAGTTCTATTGGTATTTGGTTTGAAGATAACCTTAATGTTTTGAAAAGAAATTGCGGTAGTGATTATAACTTTTTTAGTAGAAAATTAAGTTGTTTAATATGGGAAATCTGGAAAAGAAAGGTGTTGAGTCTAGAAACATTTGGTTATTGATGATGACAAAAACATCGTGTTTGGTTGGGTTGGAAATACCCAAAGTGTGTTTGATTTGTTGTATGCCAAAAGCTCATTATTGGTGCTGTTATTCATTTGTTGGTTAGGCCCAATTTTGGTGATCCATATTGCTGCCCCATTTGCTACCTTGTTATGTCTTATTATGCAAAAATCTCACAGCAACTTTTGGAGGCAATGAAAGCTCTTTATTTGGCACAATGGAGGGAAAGAAAGTGAAATTATTTTCACCAAATATTTGAGGATCAAGCACACAATCAAAATGAAGGGTTGAAGATTAAAACTTGGAGCCAAAGAATGAAAGGAATGGCCAAGATTAATCAAGTACAGAAAAAGCAAGCAAGGACAGCAAAAGGAAGGCAATTCCACTACCTTGCTGCTCTGCAACTTTGTATGTTTTGCAATTGTAGTTTTGCAACTCCATCCTTGGCCACTACTCTGCTCCATTTGGATGGCTCACAATCAACATGATTTGCTCAGATTCTAATTGGAAAAAGCATCTTGTCTTGGAAGCAAAGCACATATATAAAGGGGACTTTCAACCAAGAGAAGAGCAAGGAGAAATATCACATTTGAGAGCATTTCACTCATAGTTTTCAGAGCATCCAGAATTTCAAATTCTGTTATCTTCTCCTTCAAAGATTTGAATGTTTTATATTGCTTTACTAAGCTTAGATTTCTTGTTTTCATGGTGGTAAAAGGCATTTAGTGAGGAATTAGAAAAAGCCATGAGAGAAAAGGCAAGAGAGTAGGTTTTGAGTAAAAGCCATTTCTAGAAATTGATTCTAAGTTTTAGAATAGTTTCTGTTTTGTTTCATGAGCCTGAGAGGTTCCCCTTGTGAGTTGGGATAGCACTCACGTTGATTCTAAGCTAGGTTAGCTTAGGTTGAAAGTCCTTGGTTAATGTAAGTGTAATTTTCTTTGAATTAGTGTTTGTAATTGATAAACCCATTTCTGATGGTTTATTTTGTGCTATAAATAAGCAAATTATCAAACCAAACTCACTTAAATACTTGCAAATTGAGTGCATTCATGAATTATTGTTCCTTAGGGCTTAAATTGTGAATACATGCATTTTTGGTCATATTTTGATATATATATTTACTTACTTACTTAATTTCCATTCTATTCGATACCTTGATGTGATTGTTCAAGTGTTTCAGGGATACATAGGTTAAAATTGGATTGGTAGTGGCCAAGAAAGGCAAAAGGAGCAAGAATGAGAAGAGGAGAAAGGGAGCTATAGTTGTAAACGCCAACCTTCTCGTAAACCAAACTACGGGATTTATTTCGTAAATTCGCTGAGATATTCGGACTCAGTGAATTTTTCCGAGCGAAATCGGATGCGCCGTTAGCTCAAGCTGCGCCGAAAATCGAGTCGTTAATTTAATTGACAGTACCGGCTTAGCACCATCGGGAATAACACAAAGAGAAAACAAGAACACAGAAATGATCACGAAAATATTTAGGACGCGAAAATGAACACCTACGTTAATGGTTCGGCCCGGAACATACTGAACTGCGAAATTACAAAACTGCCACTCGTTAGTGGCTATATAAAGGAAGCCACATGAGCATTCAGCTCATTTGCTCCCTTCCTTCCACGTTAAGAGTGAGAGAGAGTTGAGAGAATTGATTCAAGAATTGATTCTGAATCAATTCTCCACTATTCATCGGCGGCTTTCGGTCGCGATAACTTTTGATCTGGAGCTCCGATTGACGCGCCGTTTGCGGCCACGCGTAGCTTATCACTTCCTCTGTGCATCTAACCTAAGAATGAGATATGGGTCTCGAAAATTTCCATCCAAGTCTCTCCTTTAAGTTCTGCAAAAATCAAGGTTTACTAACCTTGTGTGATTTTCGAAAATTCAACATCATAGGTGGTGTTCTAGCTTGCTCTTGAACTGTGCTTCAAGAATACGACGTCAAACCCAGTGAGATCACTCCAACCCTATGTTCATCAACTTGCATGAACTAGTGTCTTAGAGATTTTGGGTGTTTAGGTGTTGAATTGTTGTTGTAGGTTATGTATGATGCTAAGGAAGGATTGGTAGAACTAGAAGTAGCTTGGTGGACCTCTTGGAGACCATGAGGTTGATGGTAGTGCTTGGATGCTCAAAGAGTGGTGGAGCCGCATACGGTGTATATTGAGCGTTGGAATCCAGGTATGGTTTAGGATTCGTTAAAGCATGAGTTAATCTAGCATGATAAACTAGGCTAGTGGACCTAGTGTAGCCATGAATATGTTAAAATGGGTAGGAATGTGAGTTGGGTATGCTATGTGCTTATGTGCTATTTGCTTGCTTGATGTTGAAAAATGATGGTAATGATGATGATTTTGTGAATTGTGGCCTCATGCCTAATCTGGTTTTTGAGAAAAGTGAGGCTTCGTGCCGAACATGTTTTGAAAAGATAACGAAAAGTTTATACATGAGATGGTAGATATATATATGAGATGTTTTGAGAAAGATGAGCCCGAGGGGCAAGATATGTATTGAGAAAGTGGGGAGTGTTTTGAAAGGTGTTTTAGAAGAGGTTTTACAAAGAAATGGTTTTGGTTTTCTAAAGTTTTAAGGAAAATGGGAGTTCGGGCGAGCTTCGGCAAGCCGGAACCTTGGTTTAAATGGTTTGATAAAGGATATATGAAGAAGGATTTGAAATATGTTTTGTGGCTTGAAAAGTGTTCTTGAAATGGTTAAAAATTGGCCTAGAGAGCAAAGGATTTGAGTGTTTGAATGACATGAAAACTAAAGCTATGGTGAATCGATTCTATCTACAACAGAATCGATTCCCTGAGCATTTTCCTTAACAAAAATTGAGTTTCGAGTGTAAAGAATAGACTCTCAGCCTCTGAGAATCGATTCACAATTCAACAGAGGCCAACTTCCATCACCTTGAATCGATTCTTGCCCTTCAGAGTCGATTCTGGTGATGAGCTTTCTTCCAAAAAGTTTTCCAAGTGTTTTGAGTCGATTCGAGGGGTTCCAGAATTGATTCAGCTTTGGACAGAGACGAAATTGTTTTGAAAAGGTTGCAGTGAATAAATTCGGATGCTCTCCGAGTCGATTCTGTTTTTAGAAATGTATTACAAAGGGCCCGTGAATCGATTCGGGGAGGACCAGAATAGATTCACTAGAGTCTAGTTTTGAGTTTTGAGGTACAAAATCCACTTGGAGTCGATTTTTCCTCTTCGGAATCGATTCCAGGAGTAAGGAACTTCGTTTTTAAAGGAAATGGATGAGAAAGAGAGAACTCCCATGTGTTTAAGGAAAAAGAGCTGCAACTCATGTATAGTGCTATATCCCCTCGATAAGAGGAAGAGTGTCACCTGAGATGACATTACGTGAGCAGAAGTGACAAGTGGGGGCTTGCGGGCTGACGACCTGGCTTACGGCAATAGCGGACTACCGGCGTAGTGCGTGCCATGGTGGGTCAATAGGGCCAACGTCCCGGCGTACTTATAGAGAAAATGAAACCCCCAGATATATATATATCTATCTTCTCTGTCCCCGATTTTGCCATTAACTCAGTGATCCACTTGGTAGCTTCCCCGTAATCCTGCTGAGTCGCTCGCAAGAGCTGCAGCCTCAGATTTTGCATGAAAGACAGTGCCAACAAACCTTCCCTGTCGAAGAAAGGATGAGCCAAT
>JASCZI010181805.1:18296-33588 GCA_036250425.1 Stylosanthes scabra
TAGCCTTTGCCTTGATTTGTATCTAACCATTGATGTCAGAAGTTCCCATCCAATTCCACCATCTAAATCCAACAAATCAAAGCCCCTCCTAAGTTCAGGTCCACAATGAGGCTCTATGCTTTTTCTCCAAGCAACCAAGTCATAGTCACACCTCTTTAACTAACGGTTGAATTGTATCAGACCGTTATCGGTGCGTAAACCAGGGAACACCTATAAGAGAATCATAGTAAAAATCATGACATATTTGAAATACCAGCTTTATCAAATAGTACATTGAATTACTTGTCACCATTTAAATGTTTCTGCTAATTAAAAACTTGGTACTGGAAAATTATCCTTTTAACATTTCATTTCAATTTTCTACCAATGGGTTACTGCATGCACAAGGCGGGATTCGAACCCCCAACACTTGCTTAAGCGGACTAGTGAGCTAACCACTAGACCAACCCAAGTTGGTTATACAAAATATACTTTACCTAACATCTTATAATGAAAAGTATGTGCATAACACAGTCTGTTAAGTACCTAAGTGAGAAAGAAAAAACCTAAATGTTCGGGGCAATGAGCGAGTTGTCCGGGATATATACTGGATCGGTCGGGTTGGCTAATGGAACCGACCGGGTGAGCTCATCATAGCTGTAGGGAACAGGCATGCATCATGTGCATTTGTTTGACATTGTTTGGGTGTGCCTACTTGTTAAATAATTGGTATATGTTGTGTGCTTGACTTGGTTGTTTGTATGCCTTGCTTGTGTTTGTTTGTACTATCGGGATTTGGGCGAGAGTAAGATGAGAAAGGAATGAACTAGAAGAGAAAAGAGTTGAGATAGATGACTAGAGAGAGGAATGAAAGAACACTAGATAAAAGGAACCCAAATAGCATCTAAGAGAGAGTTGTATGCCACGCTTGTGAGATGAATCATGAGAAAACCCGAGTGACGAGTAGGATTGCCTCGTGTGATCCTGCTAGCTTACCTTATGTAGTTTTGGAGCCTTTACCGTACTGAGAATCCAGTGGTTGGGATTCTCACCCTGTATTTGTTCAACTGTTCTTTCAGACTGCAGGTTCACAATCTGGAAGATAAGCGAAGCAACGGTGCATAGCATGGTCATAGAAGTTCTCCGCTGCGTTGATATGAGTCTTGGTCGAGTTTGGAGAAATAGGAGTGTTGTATGTAGAGTCATGTAAGCCTAAGCTTCGCAGGCTAACAGTTTGTCGATGAACCATTGTATCAGATATTTTATATATGTATAAACGAGTTTTTGTAACATGTGTGTATGGCTCTACTTTCTTATAAAAATGATAGTTAAGTTATGTGGTTTTAAATGGCCGGTACCTACGGGAAAGTAAGAAAAGTGGTCGTAGCAACCTAGCATTGGCAAAACGCGTCCGCGGCACAGTTTGTCAGTATTGGGGTGTTACAATAGTCATCGAATTGGAGCAAACTTGGACTCTTTGGAAATAAGAATTCAATACGTACAACTCTCATGATGAACACTTCGTCCAGTTCTAAGTGATTCTATGAGAAATTCGCATCCAAAGATTAGTGCTCAGAATTCTCCTAATGCTGTCAATCCTGACCTCTCGTCACTAATTTGATCATAACATTAGCTACATAGGTCCAAACGACTTGGTTTCAATGCCATTGGGAAGATAACATATTGATGATGATTGAGAATTTCTCAAACATTTCATCCATAGTCTCATCTTCCTTCTTGCTAAACATCTCATATTCAGTTCTAAGCATATCTATTCTTGTTTCCCTCACTTGTTTTATTCCCTCATAGGTAACCTGAAATTTGTCCCAAATTTCCTTAGCTGTTTTGCATCTTGAAACCTTCCTGAATTCCTCAGGTGTGATGGCACAGTGCATCATGTTGACTGCCTTGGCATTGAGTTTGACTGTCGTTCTATCATCTTCAGTCCACTCTTCTTCTTCTTTAGGAACCACATTTCCTTTGGCATTTGTCTTCGAAGGAATGGTAGGGCCATTCAAGACTACTTTCCACATTCTGTAGTCGACGGCTTACATGAATACCTTCATTCTTTCTTTCCAGTAGGGATAGTTCTTCCCAGTGAACAAGGGAGGCCTGTTGATGGACTGCCCTTCAGATAAGTTGTAAGTTACCAAGTTGGTTGCAATTGGGGTTCCCATATTGGCCAAAGGATCTTTGCTCCAAGTTGTTAAACTTGTTGCTTGAGACCTTGCTCTGATACCAATTGAAGATTCACAGTGCCTCAGAGAAGGGAGGTTGAATCTGAGTACACATTTTTGGCCCAGAAGCAAGTGAAGCTTGCTGTCAAAATTTGTCTCATAAAAACGCAGCAGAACAGAGAAATCTTAACTCAAATAGAACACCAGCAAGTAACCTGGTTCGGCTACCACCACTGTAGCCTACATCCAGTCTCCACCACAACCATGGCGGAATTGCACTATAATTTCAAAGAATTACTGATAAGCCGCTCGCAGCCGCTCTCGCGGCCGATTCGGAATTCCTTAATTTAAAAGCAGGATTTCGCTGTAGAGGAATCCAAACCAACTATGAGAATGATGGCGAGGTCATCAACAGAAAAAGGTGTCACAGGGTGCAACCAGTTTAAAATACCAAGATGGACTTGGGTCGTTATCCCTAGGAAATGAAAACAATGTTTTTGCGTTTGGTTGAAAAAAGAGTTGGGGTTTCAGTTGTTTGTTTGAGAACAGAGCACAAGAAAATAGATTAAAAATAGCAGTGAATTAAAGAGTGCCCGACCATGGGTTGAAATACTGTGCGTCCCTATGATCACTACCGATCCCAGATTGGATGGACTGTCACTTAAAGGGAACTAACCACCACATGGTAGCGGAGTTAACCCCTATCCAAATGCCCTAGGCATACACAACAGCGGGGGACCTAGGTCTTACCACAGAACTCGAGTAAATCTCGCGTCACCAGGAAGAACTCACCAGTAGTGCAACTTGCACCGAATTGAGTCTGTATCATTAAGGTCCCCATGCTGTTGGCAGGGGCATAGCGTTAACGGCATCAAAATTAACTATGTTCCTCCCATCCGTTGCCCTTAGGGATCGGCAGCTAAGTTCATTCGCACATTTCAACCCATAGCCGAGTCACTATGGTCACTACTCACTACGGACGGAAATCATAGTTGCGGAAATTAAACAGGCAGCATAACGGTAAGACATGATAGCAAAATAGGAGAAAACAAACGTACAGAATAACGACAGTAAAATTAAATAATTCAGAAATCAATTCGACAGAGTAACAGTATATAAATCAGACTCTAAAAAAATAGTAAAATGTTTGGCTAGTGAAATGGACAATAACTAATGGAAATCCTAAAAAAACTAAACTAAGAGAGAAAATGAGAGAACATGAGTTCCCCCAAAAACTCTCAAAATTATTCAAGACTCATAATCCCCAAAAATGGGGCTCAAAAGGGAGTGTAGTGAATGGGGTAGCATACCTCCTATTTATAGGTCTCCATTTGGCTTGAAATTTCCTTTTTGGCCTTCATTTTGCTTGTTGTCCACGCACCTGTGCGTACGCTCCATTTTGATGGTATGGGAATGTATAGCTCTGAGAAGACTCTTGAAGGAAAATACTGAGAAGTCTCACTAAATAGTGGGAATCCAAAGCAACAACCATCTCTGAAAGAAATGACCTAGACAAGATGACCTTTGATGAACTAAGAGGGAAGCTTCTAGCCTATGAGTCAGCAAGCAACAAGAAACAACATAGCAAGAAGAAATGAGTGGCCTTCAAAACCAAAGTCAGCAAGTCCGAAGATGAATCCAGTGATGAAGACTCAGATGAAGATATGGTTTTTTTTCTAAAAGGCTGAGGAAAATCATGATATTCAAAGGGAAAGGAAAGAGTTCGAGTTCAAGCTTCAAGAATGACCTTAGCAAGATCATTTGTCATCATTACAAGGAACCTGGACACTACAAGACTGATTGCCCAAAACCGAAGAAGGAAGAAAATGGCAAGAAAAACAAGAAGAAGGTGTTGCTGTCCTCTTGGGAAGACTTGGAAAATGATACCGATTTTGATGATGAACAAGAGCAAGAAGCCCATGCGTGCTTCATGGCCAGCAATGAGGTATTAGATGAGGTAGCATTCAATGAACTCTGTAATGATGATTTACAACTTGTTATTGATGATTTAACTGCACAATCCATTAAGCTTTTGGAGAAATATAACAAGTGTAAATTTGAAATTGTTGCTTTGAAAAATGAGAATGGTTTCCTCAAAGAAAAATTGAAAGAAACTGAGGGTGTTGCTGATTTGTTAGAAGAAAATAGATTTTTGAAATCTGAAATTGCTAAGTTTAAAGGCAAGCAACTAGTTTTAGCTTCAATAGATCTCATAGCTGAAAATGAAAGACTTTGTGGAGTGACTGAGGGTCTGAAACAAGATTTAGAACAATTTACAAACAGCTCCAGTAACTTGGATAAGTTATTGAGCTACCAAAGACCAACCTCCATGAAAAGTGGGATCGGTTATAGTGCTGGAAGTGGTGCTAATTCTGAAACTAAGTTTGTAAAAGTTAGTGCATCAACTTCCAACACTAAGAACTAGCAACCACCAAAGTTCTTTCATAGAAGGAAAACTAAGGGAAATCATTGCTTTAATTGTAATAGGCAAGGTCACATCCCTCTTCAATGTTTCATTGTTGAGAAAAGAGTTGGTAACCAAGTGTACAAGATTGTGAGTGATTTCAATGCCCTTGGACAACCAAGGAGAATTAACATCAAGGGATCCAAGTACATTTAGATACCTAAAGTTTCATGAGTTCATTTCAGATTTGCCTTGCATCCCGAAAGAGGAAAGACTTGTGGTATCTAAATAGTGGATGTTCAAGGCATATGACCGGAAAGGCGACATACTTCATCAAGCTGAATGATTATGATGGTGGGTTTGTCACTTTCGTGGATGATGGCAAAGGCAAGATAATTGCCATTGGTAAGGTTGGTAAGGAATTCTCTACTTGTATAGAAAATGTTTTCTTGGTAGATGGTCTTAAGTACAATCTGTTGAGTATTAGTCAACTTTGTGATCTAGATTACTTTATAGTATTTAGCATGCTGAGCTGCAAAATAATTGATGAAGCCTCTGAAAAAGTTTTGTTTGTAGCTAAGAGGTATGATAATGTGTATGGTGTTACCTTAGAGGACTTAACTGGTCAAGATGTAAACTATTTTACTTCCATGGAATCTGAAAAATGGCTTTGGCACACGAGGCTTGGACATGCTAGCATGTTTCAAATCTCTAAGCTTGTGAAAAAGAATTTGGTAAAAGGTCTTCCTAACATTAAGTTTGACAAAGATTTGATTTGTGATGCTTGTCAAAAGGGAAAACAAACTAAAACATCTTTTAAATCAAAGGAAGACGTTTCTACCAAAAGGCCTTTGGAGTTACTGCATCTTGATCTTTTCAGACCTACAAGGATTCAAAGTCTTGGTGGAAAATCATATTGCTTGTCATAAGCATGAAGCATTTGCTGCATTTGAAAAGTTTTGTACAAAGACTCAAAATGAAAAGGATTTAAAAGTGGTTTCAATTAGGAGTGATCATGGAAAAGAATTTGAAAGTGTTCAATTTGAGTCATTTTGTGATGAGCATGGCATTTCCCACAACTTCTCTTGTCCAAGAACACCATAGCAAAATGGCATGGTTGAAAGAAGAAATAGAAGTTTGATTGAGATGGCAAGAGCAATGTTGTGTGAATATGACTTGCCAAAGAGTTTATGGGCTGAAGCAGTAAACACAACATGCTATGTCTTGAATAGAACCATCGTTAGAAAGTTTTTAAAGAAAACTCCTTATGAGATATGGAAGGGAACTCATCCAAATCTGAAATACTTTCATCTTTTTGGATGCAAATGTTTTGTATTGAATACTAAAGAAAACTTGGGAAATTTTGATTCAAAAAGCATTGAATGTGTTTCTGTTGGTTATTCAACAACTAGCAAGGCATATAGGGTTTTTCATAAAGAGGCTAGGTCTATTGAGGAAACCATACATGTTACATTTTGTGATACTAATGTTTTGCCTAGTGTTCATGTGGAAGAAGAAACAGATTCTGCAGTTGAAGCAGAACCAAGTGTGAGTCATAGCCAAGGAAGTCCAGAACCTCAATAAGTTGTACCAGAATTTGCCATATTGAATGGCATGACAGGATGCAATTCTGTTTTATCTCCTATAACTGTATCAAATTCTGGAGCTGAAAACAACTTGAACCAAAGAGAAACAAAAACTGAAGCAGCCCCCAAGAAATCCCAGAAATTCATCATTGGTGACCCATCTCAAGGGATCACAACAAGAGCCTTTCTTAGAAGAAGAAGAGAGTCAAGCAATTTTTGCTTTATTTCTCAAATTGAGCCTCAAAATGTGAGAGAAGCATTGATTAACCCATCTTGGGTGAAGGCTATGGAAGAAGAGCTCCGACAATTTGAGAAGAGCCAAGTTTGGACATTGGTACCTTATGAAAGTGGAAAGAAGGTTACCGGAACAAGGTGGATTTTTAGGAACAAGTTAGGAGAAGATGGAAGCACTGTGAGGAACAAAGCAATGCTAGTAGCTCAAGGGTTTGATCAAGAAGAAGGAATTGACTATGATGAGTCATTTGCCCCGGTAGCTAGGATGGAAGCCATCAGATTATTGCTAGCCTATGCTGCCCATAAAGGATTCAAGTTGTTCCAAATAGATGTAAAGTGTGCATTTCTCAATGGAATCATTGACAAGGAAGTGCTTGTCTCTCAAACCCCTGGTTTTGAAAATAAATCTTTCCCAAACCATGTTTTTAAATTATCTAAAGGTCTTTATGGTTTGCCTCAAGCTCCTAAAGCTTGGTATGAAATATTAAGTTCTGTTTTAATCAAAAATGGTTTTCATAGAGGAACTACTGATAAAACCCTTTTCATCAAAGATTCTAATGATAATTTTATCATAGTTCAAGTGTATGTTGATGACATAATTTTTGGTTCAACTGATGAGACTTTATGTCCTGATTTTGCTAAGATGATGACTAGTGAATTTGATATGAGCATGATGGGAGAGTTCACATTCTTCCTAGGATTGCAAATCAACCAAACTCCAAGTGGCACCTTTGTTCATAAAAAAAAAAATATGCCAAGGAGCTTGTGAAGAAATTCGGTTTGGAGCATTCTAAACCTATGGCCACACCTATGCACCCAAATCGCAAGCTTGACAAGGATGAATTAGCAAAGGATGTAGATGAGACTCGGTATAGAGGGATGATTGGCTCATTGATGTATCTCACATCCTCTAAACCCGATATCATGCTAAGTGTGGGGATTTGTTCAAGGTTTCAATCTCAACCAAAGGAATCCCATCTCACAGCTGTTAACAGAATCATTAGATACATCCATGGAACCTCCAACCTTGGGCTTTGTTATCCTAAGTCTTATGAATTTTCAGTGGTTGGTTATTGTGATGCTGACTATGCTGGTGATAGAGTGGATCATAGAAGCACTAGTGGCATCTGCTATTTCTTGGGGAGTTATCTCAATGTTTAGTCTAGTAAGAAACAAGCCACTGTTGTACTCTCCACCGCTGAGGCTGAGTATATTGCTGCTTCTTCTTGTTGTTCTTTACTTTTGTGGTTGAAAAATCAACTTAGTGATTATAAGTTGAAGGCTGAGAACATACCCATGTTGTGTGATAATATGAGTGCCATTAACATTTCTAAAAATCCTGTTTTGCACTCTAGAACTAAGCATATTGAAGTAAGATATCACTCAATTAGGGAACGTGTTCAAAATGGCCATATCAACATTCTTTTTGTCAAATCCGAAGATCAATTGGTTGATATTTTCACTAAACCACTAGCATGTTGAGATCTAGATTAGGTATTATTAGTGCTGATTCTGTTGCCTAATTTTATCTAACCAGATTTTTTGAGATTTTATCTCGCAGTTTGCAGGGAGATTTTTCTGGTATATGATGAGTAACTCTTCATCATTTTTCAGAGGCTAATGAGAATTTGTGGTCCTAAGTCTAAGTGGTCCTGGAAATGGGTTAGTCTAGTACAAGGAAACATTCTTTGGGCTCATATGAGTTTTTCTTTTGTAGTGTGCCTCATTATCATTTGTTTTCTTTTATTTTATATTTAAAAAAATGATAATAAGAATAATATCTTTGGGTTGTCCTTTGTGCTAGTTGTTTTCTGAAAAGCAAATCACCTTTTTAGTACAAAAGAATCCTTTTTGACAAGAAAAAGTTTTGAAAATTAAAAAAAAAAAATTCAAGATTCAACCTTTGTTTTTCTTTCTTATTATAACTGAATCTTTTCATTTAGTATGCGCATAGCTTCCATTGCATCATTTTCTTTCTTCATTACTCTCATTATAACTATAAATACACTAAGCTGGGTTTCAAAATGAGAAAGAAATTGCACACCGTCATAGAAGATATACATACCCCATTAAAGCCACTCACCACACCATCCATATTCACACTAACACTTCAAACCCTGACACTAAACATACCCCAGCAGCCTCTCTCTCTCCAACTCACTCACCCTCTCAACTTCACTCACCTACTCTTACCCACGACAAGATAGCACGAACCAAGACAACCAATAGGAACACCGGCGCCGAGATTCATCCTCCTTCAACTCGATCAGCCCAAGCTCGTGCCTCCCGATCCATCTCCTCCGTTGGAGCAACCACCACCGCCGCCTCCTCCCACTTTGGCAAGACCCAACTCTTGACAGAAGAAGCTCTTCCTCCTCCTCCACGTTACCGAAGTAGTGGGTACCATTCTCTTCTTCACCCTATTGTTGAGTTTGATGAAGCTCGTCCTCCTCTTTATAAATCTTTTTATGATGAATTTTCAAAGGAAAGCTTCAGCAAAAAACCATTTTACCATGCTAAGAAATTACTTGTTTTGAAAAAATGTAGTGATTGACCATCCCTTATGCAGTTCATTCTTGACTGATTGAAATAATTTGAAAAACAAGGGTTTAGATTTTACTGAGATGATTGAAGTTCAAGGATGGACTCCTCTTTTTAACATTAAGGAACATGTTTATCTAGAAATGGTAAAAGAGTTTTATGCAAACATGAATTATCACAATGGGCTGATTTCCTCTTATGTAAGAAGAAGGAATGTGTATCTTGATGCTGAAAGAATTGGTGAAAGTTTAGGTTATACTGATGAAGGACTCACTATTTAAACCTCTGGGAAATGGGATTTTGATCTAAACTTGTCATATCATGATGCCCTAGCCTGCATTTGTACTAGGATCTCACTTAATGATGGAGTCACCCTAACACATAAGTCACTAGGTCCTATTTATGCCCAACTGCATCGTATTATTACCCACATCATTCTGTCTCAAAACGGTTCATACCTGATGAACCTGTTTTTCATGATGGAAAATAGATTAAAATTGGGAGGTTCATCAACATATTTCTACACAATTGCTAGTGAATTACCATGATTCTAATCCTTTGCTTGTATATGTTCCTAGGGGTAAATGTATGCTAACTTAGCCTTAAAAGTGATGGAAATTTATGAAATCTCATCCCATTTAGTGCATTGATATGTTTAATAGTGTATTTCAGGCATATAGGGATTGAGAAAAGCATAGGAAAGGATAAGGAAGGCATTAGAAGCAAAACGTTCACAAGAGGAAGCCAAGAAGCATGAAGATAGGACCGTGCGGTCGCACGGTCCTATCTTCGACCTCACGTGTCCCTGGGAGCGTTATGGGATGCATTCTGCCAACACCCACGCGACCACATGGTCTCATCGCGCGACCGCGCGGGTGCGAAGTCAAAGCTGCAATTTTTGTTGACCATGCGACGGCACGGTGTATTGCGCAACCTCACGGTACCATCTGGCAGAATTAAAATTAAGGCTAAAAATAGAATGTTTTCGAGCCAGGTCCAAAGCCCTTGCAAGGCCCAATTCGACCTATATGATGAAGGAACAGCTGAAACACAAGGGGGCAATTCCCATTAGGATCAATTTGAGATTTTAGAATAGTTTAAAGAGGTTTTTGGGAGAGTTTTTCATCTCTCTCATTTTCTCTCTTCTAGTTCATAGTTGTTCTTCAATTATTCATCCGTTTCCAGCCCTTCACTAGCCAAACTTTTCATTTTAGTCCTTGTTTGAATGCTTGTTAATTGACAATCTTGTTTAGTTAATGCAATCTTGCTTATTTTCTTTCATTTGCTCATCTCTATTTCAATTATACCTCTTGCTCTTGTGTTCTTATTTTTATGTTGCTGGAAATTATTGTTTGTTATGATCTACTATCATTTCTTTGGTTGATTATTGATGTTTGTTAGTCATCTTGTTGATCTATTACAATTGCTACTTTAGATTTTCATTTTCTTTCAATATCTACCATCTTTCCATATTGTGCATGCCAAGTCTTTGATGTTTTGTTTCTTATGAGTATGGAGTAGTGTTCTTGTGTCTTGGCATTGGGTTGAAGTGTGGATGATCTTAGCCACTAATCCCTAAGGACAAGAATGAGTTAAGGCCCGGGTTAAAACTGTTTCATTAACGCTAGGCTTTTGCTAGTGATGATTGAGTCCTTAATGAGGTAAACTTGATGGATTATTCAAGTTCCAAGGACCTAGGACCTTTGCACTAGTGAGTTGCCTAAGTGTCTTACGTAACATCCATTCATAATTGGGATTAGTGGTGATCATAGGGACACATTATACTTCAACTCAAGACCAAGCACCTTTATTACTTGCTACACAAGTCATTTCTTATTTTTGTTCTTGTTACTATCTCTCACCATTGCAACCCCAATATTTTCACAACCAAAAGCGAACCTCTGTTTTCAACTCCTAGGGAGAACGACCCGAGTTCCATACTCGGTATTTTAAACTGGTTGCAAACTCTGTGACACTTTCTTGTTGAAGAACGATTTTGATATCATTTTCATAACTGTTTCGGGTTCTACTACAACGAACCTCTTGTTTTAAATGACAAGGAATTCCGAACCAACATTGATTGTGACACCGGAATCGGCCTCTCCTCAAATGGCGCCGTTGCCTAGGAGCTGAAAATGTGTGCTCAATTTTGGTTGTTTGTAGATATGTTGATCTTGTGAATATACTAACTTGTCTTAATAATAATAATAATATTTCATTATGCAGATGCATACATTACTTCAGTTGGATGGAACCCAGATAACTAGCAATAATCAGATTTGGGAATCTTGTCAAGTTGAATGCAACTCGGATAATGGTAGTGACGGCTATTGTAGTTGTGAAGATTTGTTGCCCTCCTTTTAATTAGATGGGGTTGATCATCAACATCGAAACTATATCAATGAATTCTTTAGAGCTTTGATGCAAGAAAAGGCAGAAATCAAAGAGGCTCAGAAGAAAGCAGAAATCCGACTTCAAACGATGACCAAGCTGGCAACTCATGTTATCGAACACTTTAATAATCTGCCATTACCACATCCTCAAGCGGAAGGTTTACGTGCTGTCACTTTGCGATCTGGGACGTAGCTAAAAGAACTCACTTTAACTGGTTCTGATGTTAACCCCAACCCCTCTGCGACAAAAAAATGTGAGAAAGCGAAATAAGAAAAGAAGAGACCACTATCTTGCTAAAAGATATTATCCCAGCGACTTGTAAAAAGATGGTGGAATCTGCAAAATCACCTTCAATGCCCTATCCCATAGCTACAAGGAGGGCTCAGAAAGTTAAAGCAATAAACCCGCAAATCATAGAATTACTCAAAATGGTGGAGGTCACTCTCCCCTTCTTCGAAGCAATCCAGCAGGTGCCCAAATACGCCAAATTCCTAAAGGAGATATGCACTCACAAGGGTAGAATCAAAGATTTGGAACTTATCAGAGCAAATGAGTCAATATCGTCTATCCGTGGTCTCCAAGTCTTACCGCTGTATCTTCCGAGGAAATATGATGACCCTGGTCCATATATGGTGAATTGTGTAGTGGGAGAGTTCCCACTGCATGATTGTATATGTTATTCAGGAGCTTGTGTAAGTATCATGCCTCTGTCTGTATACAAAAAGCTCCGTCTGAACCCCCTTAAGCAACCCACAGCAAGGTTTGTCTTAGCTGACAAAAGCGTCACATTGGTGGTAGGGAAGGTTGAGGATGTGCTTCTCCAATTTGAGGAGTTAGTTTTCCCGGTACATTTTTATGTTCTAGATATGCCCGACGATAAGTTGGGAAAGTGGACCTCCATTCTGTTGGGAAGGCCATTCCTCAAGACTGCTAAATTTAGACTTGACGCCTTCTCAGATACCTTTTCAGTGGCCATAGGAGCTAAGCGGATACATTTTAATGCAAAGAAGGCCGCAGTGACTCCAATCATCGATCACGCTGTGTCTAGTTGTGACGTAATAGACAAGTTGGTAGCAGTAGTTCACCAAGAAGGTGCAAACTTGGCTCTAATAGGCAAAGAAAAGAACCTCCAACTTCTTAAAGAAGATGACACGCACCCAAAGGATGATAAGCAACGTAAGTGTCCCGAGAAAAAAAAGAGAAAACCGATTTGAAACCACTTTCCCATCATCTAAAATATGCTTATTTGGAGGAAGGCTGCAAATTCCCAGTTATTATTTCTGGGGAACTCTCCGATAAAGAGGAAAGGAAACTTCCTGAAGTTCTAAGGAAGCATAAGGAAGCTATTGGGTGGAGCCTGGCAGATATCATAGGGATAGATCCATGGACTTGCACTCATCGGATTTATCTAGAAGATGATACAAGACCAGTAAGGCAACCTCACCGGAGAATGAATCCAACTATCTGGGATGTGGTGAAAAAGGAGGTCACAAAATTGCTGGAAGCCGGTATCATATACCCCATCTCGGACAGTGAATGGGTAAGCCCGGTGCAAGTAGTACCAAAGAAATTTGGGGTCATAGTTTTAAAGACGGGGGATGATCAACTGGTAACCACTAGAATTCAGAACTCATGGAGAGTTTGCATAGACTACAAGAGGCTCAATCAAGCCACAAGGAAAGACCATTACCCTCTTCTCTTCATCAATCAGATGCTTGATCATCTGGCAGGTAAAACACATTACTGTTTTCTCGATGGTTATAGTGGTTATTTCCAAATACACATAGATCCTGAAGATGAAGAAAATACTACTTTTACATGCCCGTTTGGCACTTTTGCCTATCGCCAGATGCCTTTTGGTTTGTGTAATGCTCCGGCGACATTTCAGAGATGTATGAGTAGTATTTTTTCAGATTTAATAGAGGAATGCATGGAGGTCTTCATGGATGATTTAGTATATATGGAACATCCTTTGATGCATGTTTAGACAACTTGGCCCGGGTATTGAAAAGATGTGTTGATACAAACCTTGTTCTTAATTTTGAGAAATGCCACTTTATGGTTAAAGAAGGTATTGTATTAGGACATATTATTTCTGAGAAAGGTATTACTGTTGACCCGGCCAAGGTTGATGTGATTTCAAGTTTGCCTCACCCCGCCAGAGTGCGGGAGATTTGCTCGTTTCTTGGTCATGCAGGAGTTTATGGGAGGTTTATAAAGAACTTCAGCCAAATTGCATTACCTCTTTCTAATCTGTTGCATGAAAATGTGGAGTTCAACTTCGATGAAAAGTGCATTGAGGCATTCAATAAACTAAAGAAGGCCTTGACCACTGCACCAATAATCAGTGGGCCAGATTGGAACCTCCCATTTGAAATCATGTGCGACGCCTTTAACTATGCAGTAGGTGCCGCGCTAGCTCAGCGCAAAGGTAATATCCCTTATGCTATATCCTATGCATCCAAAACACTGGATCAAGCACAATCAAATTATGCTACTTCTGAAAAAGAATTACTAGCTGTGGTCTTTTCTTTAGAAAAATTTAGGCCTTATCTTTTAGGCTCTAAGGTAGTAGTGTACTCTGATCATGCTGCACTAAAATATCTGCTAAAGAAAAAAGAGTCTAAACCTCGATTGATAAGATGGGTTCTTCTTCTTCAAGAATTCGATCATGAAATCAGAGATAGGAGTGGATCCCAAATCTTAGTGGTCGATCATTTGAATCGGCTTGAAAACATAAAAAAGGATCACTACCCATTGACGACTCTTTTCCTTTAGATGGGTTGAATACTATGAACAGGGTTGTGCCATGGTTTGCACCGATAGCCAATTATTTGGTAGGACACGCTTTTCCACCGGAATTCTCAAAACAACAAAAAGATAAACTAAGGAGTGATTCCAAATATTACATTTGGGATAACCCTTACTTGTGGAAGCGTGGAGTTGATCAAATAATTAGGCGATGTGTACCAGAATATGATTTCCAACCTATCTTGCATTCATGTCACTCATCTGAAAGTGGTGGCCACTTCGGACCACAAAGGACTGCAAGAAAGGTGTTAGACTGTGGGTTTTGGTGGCCCACGTTATTCCGGGATACATACCAGTTCTGCAAGGCTTGCCCTCAATGCCAAAAGTTTGGAAATGCGTCTAAAAGGGATGAAATGTGATGCATGAGCATCATTATAGATAAAACATCCTAATTCATGTTGTATTCTTCACCTAATTTACTTAAATTCATGCTAAAATTGGTAAAAATAGTTATAATTGTTAGAACATGTTTAATTATGATGAAACACTGGTACTTTGAGTATTTTGTTGAATATTTATAGGAAAAATGGAGAAAGGAAGCTTGAGGAGCAAGAAAGAAGGAATTTGGAGCACTCTGCCAGAGCCCCCACGCCTAGGCGTCCAGAACAGCAGCCTAGGGTTAAGCCATCCATGCCTAGGCATGGACACCAACGCCTAGGCGTCCCAAGTCCTCCTTAGAGCCAAGCCATCCACGCCTAGGCGTGGACATCAACACCTAGGCGTGGCCCAACAAGCCTCAAGCACATCCAGGGTACTCAAGGCCCACGCCTAGGCATCCAACTCAATGCCTAGGCGTGGCCAAGCAACCTGAAGCTCAAAGTACAGGCGTCCAGAGCCACGCCTAGGTGCTAGAGATGAAGCCTAGGCATGGGAAGCTTTAAGTTAAGCAATGCAGAGCCAAGCCCTACTCCAGAGTCCCACGCCTAGGCGTGGACAACAAAGTCTAGGCGTGGGAAGCTCACAGACTTGGCAGAATTGGATTTTTTGATTTCAAGCAATTGTAATCCAATTTGACTTCTTTTATATACCTATATATAGATGGAAAACTTCACATTAGTGGTATCTTTTGATCATTTTTCATTGTTGGTCATAGTCTAGAACTTTTACATTCTTTTGCTTTAGAGAATCCACCTTTAGTTTCTCTCAAGTTTAGTTCTAGTTCTTTG
>JASCZI010181806.1:6587-20882 GCA_036250425.1 Stylosanthes scabra
CTCTTCTTGGCCGAAACCATCACCCTTGTTTCTTCAAGTTCTATTTCATTTTATCAAAGGTAATGAAGCTCTCTTCTTTCTCTTCATACTCGAAACCCTAAGTGTCTCCATGGCTCATGTTTTCTTGTTTCAAAAATAAAAATGGTAGCTTTGAACGTCCAAGTGCACGGTTGAGGCAAGCTCGAGTAAAAGCTAGGAAAGTTGGTGAAAGTTGGTGTTTTGATAAGTGATCTTGGTGATTCAAAGAGCAAGCTACACCCTAAGGTAAGGGGTTAGGCTTAGATTAGATTATATGTGCTATTTGTGCTATGTGATGTGCTTGCTTGAATGCTATTGCTATGATATTGCCTATTGCTTGCTTGAATATTGCTTGAAATGCCTTTCTATAAAAAAAATGGCCTTTGGCTGAATTGATGATGCTCAAAGAGTGAGCTTTTTGATGATCAAAATGTTATGAAATGTTGAGTTCTTAATGGCCGAGAGGTTATCACCCTTGGGACAAAAGATTTCATAAAACATAAACTACTAAAACATAAACATATTAAGTATCTTAATATGTTTTCCAGAAATAAAACTAAGAGTTTAATGTGAAAAACAAATGTTTTTGATATAAAACTTAGAAGAGTAAGTCTAGGTGGTAAATTAGTAAAACTAGTAAGTAAAGACTAGGTAAAAAGGGGTAAAATTGTCTTTAATGAAATTTGTTTTCAAAACTGTTTTAAATGGGGTCTCATATGTGTCTAATGAGTCTAAATATAAAATTTCACCTTAGAATAATAAAGTTACCTTAGGTAAATAAATTATTTACTAAAACTAGTTAAAAATCGAACCGGCTATGGGTCTAAAATGGCAGTTTCGTCTTTTTAAAAGTGTCTTTTCTTAAAACTATTTTTACCACGTATAAATAAAGATGTTAGGAGAATAATGCAACTGGTTTGTGTTTAAAAGGTTTTAAAACGAAGAAGTTATAAAATTATTAGTAAAATAGGTTAATTCGGTAAATAAGGATTTATTACAAGGGTAAAACGGTCTTAAAAACTGAGTTGTAAATAAAACTGTTTTAATGGTAAATAAAGGTGTATTTTAGAATGGTAATGGCGCTGGTTTGAGTCAAAAAGAATAAAAGATAAAAAATATATTTAATTTATACTAAGCTAAGATAAAACCGAAAAGTTAGAAAACTTCTAACTTAGAAGATGATAGAATATTCATAAATAATCCTTAATAAGTGAAAAGATAGAGAATAAATATATATTATAAGTGCTGGAGTATTATAAAATATTAAAAGACACCAAGAGAATGTTATGTGCTAAAGCGATTAGTGAACCGGTTAAACCGATGAGTCGTAAGAGTGGAAAGAAGCTAAACTGGAGGCTAAGATTATCGTGACGATATAAGCTCCGAGTATTAAGTTTGAGAGAATGTGATAATACATAAATCAATATAATAATTAAGTCCCAAGGTGTGGCCATATAACCTTAGATGTGACGGTTGATATCGATTCGGTTTGGTCGGCGATGGTGTGGGACACAACGATCGAACTGGGTTCTTCTTTTGGGAATGGTTCATGGCTCTGGACCGGTTTAATCCCTTAAGAAGGATTGGTTTGGCAACCGACCAAGTATCGGTCCTATCGGACTTGTGCCATTGTCAGACAGGTTGGTTCAGCTAAGTCATGTAGACCGAAGGCTAATCCGGCTACAAAGATGCTAGTCCGGCTAACGGTTCAAAGGAACGAACCGGTGAAATGTTAAAGACTAAGAGACGATGATAAGGCTGAAAACTAAAGCTAAAGAAAGGCTAACTACAAGGGATGTGTGTTATCCCGCTTGTCTGAGAACTAAGCTTGAAGGGCTAGCTACCTGAAAGGCAATAATGATCATCCTGTTCCCCTGTCGATGCGGTTTCTTTGCTTTACGGAGCTATTTGCTGGTGACGGGATCCTCACCATTTTTGTTTGAAGTACCAAGGGTACTATGTGCTACATGTTCTAGCTGAAGAAACATGGCCGCTTTGGGTAGCTGAAGCCCACGACATTCGACATTGGTGAACCATACTTGGGCTTGATCCTAAGTAATCGTCGGGTGCGGGAAGTAAACCGACGCATGAGCTCATGGCCTGCATTAGGAACAGGCATGCATCATATTGTGTGTTGCATTTGCGTGTGATTGCATTTATTGATTGTGTGTGCTTTACTTTCTGCTTTTTCTACTTGACTACTTGCTACCTACGTGACGTCAGCCCCTAAGGTAGATTGGTTGCCCTCGTGATACTTCGAATTGGGAACCTTAGGTTCTTACCCCTTTCTTCTTACACTATGCAGGACTTCTACTTCTTCTCTCTCTATCTCTCTCACTCTCTCTCTGACGCGATGAGACCTGCTGCACCACGTCCTCCCCGACCTGCTGGTTCCCCGAGCTCGTCCGTTTCATCAGGTTCCAGTGGGAGTTTCCACTAGGAAAGTGAGAGATCTCCTCGTACTCCTTTACCGTCGCCTGCTCCGTTACCCGCACCAGGACCGGTGTACCCTGTCCCTCATACTCCGATGACGGATGCGAGGCGATACCGTATCTTGTTCTCTCGTTGCCGCGTTGCACCTCCTACTCCTCCCTACCATTCTCCCCCACCGAGTGATGAGGAACCCTCGGAGGGCACCGTTGACCCTGCTGCCGAATTGGAAGGTGACCTTGATGAGCCTTACCAAGAGGATACTGTGTACCCTGCTGGCTACGAAGCCTATCATTCTGATACCTCCTATGGTTCTGAGAGGGAGAGTGTCAGTGCTAGCTCCGCTCCTTCCAGTCGTCACTCTTCGGACGATTCTTCTGCTAGTGGTTCCATAGGGTATGGTGAAGCCTCCAGTGGCTCGGCAAGCGATAGTGCATCAGACGACGATCTGGTGAACCGCCATTTTGCCGGGACATTTCCGTAGCTACTGGGATGGTATGATTGAGTCTTAGTACCTCATGAACTGTTAGAATAGTACGATGACTAGGTTTAGATAGTCAGGTCGGACTCAGTTAGGTGACCTTAGTTGGGGTCGGGTTCAAACCTGTAGGAAGTCAGTTGCGTTGTATTTTACTTATTTGTACTTTTCCTCTTGTATTTCTCTCAGTTGGTCTTTCGGAGTCTGTAGTAATTTTCCTTTGTGTCCTTTGTACTTCAGAACCCATTTGGTAACTTCGAATATATGCAGTTTCTTGCTTTCCTTATAATTGTTATTTAACTGTTTTAGTTGTTTGTAAATTGAAGGATATTTCGTTGCTATCGTTACGCTACATCGCGACAGGCTTATAAGTTTTGAAATTTTAGAGTTAGGTTTTTAGTGACATCTTCGGCTGTAGGTGTGATCATGACATATCGAAAGTCGGGATGTTACAATTGTGATAGGAAATGATCGCAGAGAGAACGAAGGCTGGCATTGGTTCCCAACACCAACAAGGTAGCTTACCTATTTACTTTATTTAACAATGCATTGTGCAAAGATTTGTTGTATTCATTCATTTAATTGAATAATGATATGATGAAGTACGTTAATAATATTGTAGTATTGTATTGCTAATGTGAATTTATCTGATGAGTGTGATGATCATTTCTCAATTATCTTCTTTATTTTCATGAGAAATTACTTATACATCAAAATGAGAAATGATAATTTTGCTAACTGCTCCCAAAATTTGGTTATTTCTTTGCTATCTACCAAAAAAATATGGTGTCTAATAGATTGTAGAAGTGTTCACATAAAGAAACTCAAAAAATAGTTACAGATACATGTGATCTATTTATAAATATATCTGGCGTGTTTGTAGGGAGAAGAAACACTTTAGTTTATTTGGAAGGAGGTTGGTGAAAAAAAAGGAAGGCATGTTATAGGGGGTAATAAGTAATTTCTTACTCATTTCTCATTCAATATAATCCCTTTCTTCATCATCATGTTCATTTAACAAGACACACCTTCTCTTTACGAGTTTTATGGAACAAGTTGTAAACTAAATTGGTTTTATCTTTTCCTTCCAGCTTGAGGAGCCTTATAGATCATTTGTTACTGTTGAAGTTACCGATGGTATGAATTTCTAATACGAATGATAGATATTTTTTGTGGTGAATGTGCTAACTGATTCTAGATGATATTAAATAGTCAATTAGGTTTCAATTGTTGATTTTATAAATGATATAGATGATGAAAGATCACTTGCAAATGGTAAAAAAGAAGTTAGTTTTAGAGATCTTTTAATAAAAAAGCAAAGGTTTTTTCTTTTTATTTTCTTCCGTTTCTTTTCAAAATTTTTCTTTGTGAAAAATGTAGTATTTCTTGAGGAAGATAGAAGATGAAGTTGTTGTTTGAACAAACAATGTTGGCCGTTCTAACTTCTAAAAAAGGTATCCATCTTTTACCTTTTTAATTTTGTCTAATATTTTTGTTAGTGTTGCTATTGTGATTACTACTATTATTAGGGGAGGACTACTGTACAGGCGTACCTTGATTTGACTTGAGGAGTGAATGGTT
This sequence comes from Stylosanthes scabra, assembly GCA_036250425.1. Lineage (NCBI taxonomy): Eukaryota > Viridiplantae > Streptophyta > Magnoliopsida > Fabales > Fabaceae > Stylosanthes > Stylosanthes scabra. The sequence goes on from JASCZI010181806.1 coordinate 11,095, forward strand.
GACACATGTTGTGGGAACAGGAACTTGGTCTAGCCGGCTTGGGAGTGGGCGCAAAGCAGCGCAGGGAGACTTGCTTTATATTAGGCCTCGGTGGGTTGAGCTTAGTTCCCAGACCAAACAAAAATACGGGGACGTTTTCATCCATTTTCACATTACATGTGATTTGTATTATTATCCAGGTCAGTTTTTTATTTATTTTATTTCATAATGCAGAAATAAATACATATCAAGAATTACTTTCCTAAATATGTTCAATATATTGTCACCAATTTAAAAACATGTTCAATATATAGTTTAGCGTAGTTAAATTTTTAGTTCAGTTACGCTTTACTTTAGTAACCACATCACCCTTAACAATATCGAAAATCCCTTCAAGTTTAAGCACAACATTTAATATATATTAGATGTTTGTTATGATAGGTTGATTAACTTATATATATCGATGCTTTAATTTAACTATGTAAGGCTATTTTTGTCTTTGTGAAGTTAACATCTCGAGGTGTATTTTAGTATTATAATAATTTATTAAAAGAGTATAATACTAATTATAAAGTTTGTTATTTACTTCACAATAATATAATTAAACAAAATTGATAATACCGTATGAAATTCATTTTACCTATTCCAATATTACTTGATAGTGTAGTATATTTTGAAGGCCATCCATTTGTTCAAAGAAATGTTTTTTTTCAATTGTTACTCCTAGACTACTATTTTTTTTTTATTTTCATCTTTAATTCGTAAATCTATTATTATATTAACATACTTTAATTTTTATACTATCCCCTTATTAAATGTAAGTAGAAAAATATATACAAAATAAATTAAGTTATTTTAAAATATATTATTTCCTTATACCTTAATCATTAGTTATTCCGTAAGGTAAAGTACGTTTTTTTCACTAAAGTTCGTTAAAAATATAAAAAATATCCATAAATTTTATTTTATTTTAATTTTGTCCAAAAGCTGTCGATTTGTATCAAATATACCCCTAATAGCATAATAACAAAAAATTTTAGGACAAATTCAACAATAATATTTGACTATTAAGAGTAAGTGACATAACGTTATGCTTCAATTACTTGTATTAAAGGTTGTTCTTGCGAAATAATTATGAAATTGGTCATGCTTTTCTTGAAAAATTAACTTTCAATGGTATATTTGATGCACATCGAAAATAAAAAATGTCTACGACAAAATTAAAATAAAATAAATCTTTCAATATTTTTAAAATTTATTGCAAACTTTAGAGACAAAAAATATACTTCATTATTAATTATTAGTCCAAATTTTCGTTGGTGAGTACATACGTTACGATTTATAAAACTTTTTCAATCACACCTCTTGTTAGTTGTTACTTATGTTTTTAAGAGTTTAATTTTAATCCATTTATGGTGTAAAATTCGACATCCAATTAAATTCATGCATTTATATGACTTTAGAAGTAGTGAGCTTCAAAATTAATTATTCTTGATGATGTGATAACACCTTATTGGATGTATGTGTAGAAATTAATGTTTTTTAATTAGCAAGGAATAATAATGTGAGGGACCTCATCCACCACTTATTTTGTTTTTATATATTATAATGATAATGATCCACAATTTTTAACATTTTCTCCCAGTTATTATTTTTTTTTTGAAAAATTTTCTAACATAAAATAAAATAAAACTTTATTTTTAAAACAAATTAAAGAGACATTAATTATAGAAATCCAATTTTTTGTTTTGGAGCCTGCCTCATATTCGTCACTTTAAATGACTAATTTTGTGCTTTTTTCAGAATTTTAGCCACTTAAAGTGGCGAACTTTAAATGGCTAATATCATGAAGTTCGCCACTTTAATTGGCTACAATGAAGTTCGTCACTATAAGTGGCTAAAATTTTGAAAAACACAAAATTAACCATTTAAAGTGGCGAACATGAGGCAAACTCTAAAATAAAAAATTGAATTTCTGTAATTAATGTCTTTAATTTGTTTTTGAAAATAAAATTTTATTTTATTTTATGTTAGAAAATTTTTCCTTTTTTGGTCTGGTCCCAGGTTTCATTTTGGGTTTCTTTGCTTAACATTAGAAATCCACACAGTTTTTACTTTTTTACATTCCTTGCAAACAAACCCAAGAAAAACTCCAATTAGGCTTATTTGAAAAAAAAATACCCAATTCGACTTGCTAAAACAAAAACCATGGCCCAGTTTCGTGTGGCTCAGAAAAATAACCCCAAGCTGGCTCAGCTTGCTCTGCCGAAATACGGCTTCCAAGCCTCACCCGAAAACCTTTGTCGCAACCTGCTGCGCTGCCCCCCACCTTGACATATTTCCATCCATGTGTAGTACATCTAACAGATAATAAGGAATCTCTGTACACCTTTATCATTTTACACCTGTATGTTAGAATTATTATTATTATTATTATTATTATTATTATTATTATTATTATTATTTACTTTTCTATTTTCATAAATCAGAATAAAAAACTATATGATTTTGGTATATCATATCATGAAAATATATATACTTTTTTAGAAGTTCTTTGATAGTGAACAAGTGTTTGAGTTGAAAAAGAATTTTCATATCAAGGAAAACATTCTTTGGTGTATGTTAATAACTATTCTTTAGCAAAATCTGGCCCAAATTTGGAACCAATTGAACCTAATCTAAGAGGGTGACAAAGGTAAGAAATTATGATAAAGAGAAGAATGAAAAACATTAACTTTGACAAGTTTCGCAAATAATATACGTGCTCTAGATATTTGTGATGATTGTTCATCATGATAGACATTATAATTAGTATCTCAAAAAAATGTAGATTGGGTAAACATTGTATAAAAGCAAAGAATCACATTAGAAGAAGAAGATTTTGGTGAGGTGATTGAATATTTGTCTAATTTGTTTTTAATTAATCTATGATGTGAATAAATATTTTATGGAGAGAGATTTCGTGCCTAAATTTAACTTCTATTCCCTTTATGTTGCTAACTTTTCATGTGGAATATGGAAATCAGAGAAGTGGTTGAAGAAACAACTGACTCGGTCTTTGAAGCAAATCTCAAAAAGAACCAATTGCTTTTATGTGCTTCTGCGCTTGAATTTAACAGAGTTATACATGTTGGATGTCTAAAATTTCCCTTTATATATGATGAAAAGATTTTTTGCTATTTGAATATTCATGACATATGCCAAATTCTATGGTTTAAATATCCTCAATTTTTTGCCTTTTCTGTTGTTGTTTTAGAGAAAACCAAACTCAAATTAAAACACTTTAAGGATCTATATATATATATAAGTAGGTGGTCCTTTCTGTCTTTATTTTTTTCTTTTCCTTTGTTTTTCTCCTAATGATTTGTGTTTGGTTTTTGTTGAGAATCTCAAAAATCGTAAAAACCAAATGGACTACAACGAAACAGAAAAGAAGAGGCTTCACCTCACTTCCGCTTCATCTATTCATTTCTAAGTAGCCTCTCTTTAGTAGTTTTGATTGAAATGAATAAATAAAATATTTGTTTGTTTGTTTTTTGCTTCACAAGGAATGGTAATTGATCTTGAAAAAGGGGTACATTCTTTATATTGATCTTGCAAAATTCTCACAAAAATGCTACGAATAGCTTTAATTGTTGAGAGAGTTGTTAAAAGACAAATAATAATAGTTTTAATTCAGAGTGACTTGCTGTTAAGTTCCAAAGCTAGAACAAATTTAAAATAAATTTTTCTGTTTTAATTGTCTTTTTGATATGAATATTGTTAAGTACGGGAGTACCCAACTATGATCCAATGGACCTTTAGTCGTGTGAGACTAGTAAACTATGAGAATGAGAGAGAGAGAATGTCCCTTCTGAGGAAAGCACTCGGAAGAGTCCGAGGGCTGGATCTGAAGAAGGTGATTGATATATGTGAAGAATTGCCTAGAGGTCCAGAATTAGGATTATGAAGCTCTAGGTCAAATATGGGGGAGAGGGTTAGAGAGCGCGTACCTTGAGGGGGTGTTGCCCCCTGCTTATATAGTAGCGGGTGGTTAAGATTCGGATGGGATCTCTTCATGATCTTATCCAATCTTTCCTCTTTTAGCTTGATCTTTGACTTATGGACCAAGTAAGTTGATCATTGATTATTGAATTGGGCCTTATTGGGCCGATCCGTAACAAATATGAGTGTTTTTTTCATGACTTTATTTATTGGTTGGTCTTTGCAGGTAAGATGTTTAAAAAAAAACAGCATGAGTTAATTAAATCAGCAGGAGAGAGATGTTATATGATATGATTCATGCTAGGTATATCTTGAAGAATGTATTAACAAAGTAAACGTGATAATAGTTTAGCAGCTCTCCTTTGATTTTTGAACTATATTCTATATACAATTCATGGCGACAGTGTACATTATATATATATTTTTTAATTTTCTTTTTGGAGTCTTCTCATCATTATTATTTTAAAAGAAGAAGAAAAAATATTCAAGAATTGCATTAATAGTGATAAATAATAAGTTAGACTTTTCAAATCTTAATGCTTGATGCCTTAGCATCTTTGTTGATTTCTTTAACCAAATCATGCTCAATTCCTTTATTTATGTGTTTGATTGTTTATTAAATCATAAAAACAGTTAATAATGCTAATAAATCATTTATGTTAATATAAATATAGTACTTTGATGAGTTTTGTTGGTTAATTGTAGAAAAAAGGATGAAAACAGGTTGCTGAGCAGAAACCAACGCCCAAGCGCCAGTCTTCAACGTCCAGGCGCCAGAATCAACACTCATAACCCATTGTCAGAGAGCCACGCCTAGGTGTCATCCCCACACGCCTAGGCGTCCTTCTTCATCCAAGAGCTCAGCAAACAGCCACGCTAGGCGTCATCCTCACACGCCTAGGCGTCATCATCTTTTGGCCTCATGAAACATCATCCTTTCATACACTCAAGTGTCTAGCAACCAACGCCCAGGCGTCTGGAACCAACGTCCAAGTGTTGCCATCACTGGAGTCAAAAGAAGACAACAAGAACCAACGCTTAGGCGCCACTCACATACGCCCTAGCGTTGGCATCAGAGCCACCATCTGAGCAGGCAGCCACACCCAACGCCTAGGCGTCTGGCATCAACGCCCAGCGTGGGGGCTGCTCCTCAACTCAGCAAGCTCATCAACCCAAGACACGCCTAGGCGCCAGAGTCAACGCCTAGGCGTGGGAAGCTTTATTTAGTTCCAGAGTTGTTGTTTTACACGCCTAGGTGCCTGTCCTTAATGCCTAGGCGTGGATTCTGCTGTCTCAATGCAGAATTTGTAAATTTAAATTGTAATTTCATTTATGAGTTATTTGTATTTTATTTAACTTATGTAAATCTATAAATAGGTGGAAATCAATCAATTTAGACATCTAGATTCACATCTTAGATCAATTTTAGTTCCACCTAGAGATAGATTAGTTTGTAATACACTTTTTCAATCAATTAAGAGGAAATTCAGTTTTAATTTCTTTCTCTCTCTTTCTCTTTCTCTCTTTGAATCTTTGAATGTTCATACATTCAAGATTCACATTCATATCATTCATCCTTTTCATAGTTTTATGAATCCAACATTCATCTTCAACCTTTCTCTTGAGTCATTCATGATCATGAGTGGCTAAACACCTTAGAGATTGAGGAGGAGGAGCTCTATTCATTAACAAACTAATGGATTAACCAACACTTTCCATTCAAATCTGCAAATTCAACATCAAATTCAAAGGATTCCTCTTGTTCATGAATTCAAGAATCAAGTGCAATCGAGAGGTATAATTGATTCTAATTTGGTTTAATCTCTATTCTAGATTGTGAGCTTTAAAACATATTATTAAATGGTTTATGAATGTTGTTGTTGATGTTTAATTGGATATGTGACATAAAATCTGGTTGTGCATTAACATTAATATCATGAACTTGTTCAAGAAGCATCTTTCACATTTGTTCTTTGCATTAGAGATGATGAATTGAATGAATGTGCACTTATATGAATCTGTATTCTTCATCACATAAATGATTGATTCGTTTCTTGTTTGATTCTTTGTCATGATTTCTTTAAACGTTTGATTTGCTGACGAGTGATTGAATTTTTCTTGTTTTGAATTGTTGCATTTGAGAAAATAGGCATTCAAACATATTTCAAGAATCATAACATATTTCTTCATGTGACTTAGAGATGAGCATGTGATTTAATTTGCATTAGAATCTTTAATAATCTAATAGGCTTGCATAAGATTGAATATGTGACATATTAATTCTTTCCATGAAATCTTGTTGATTGTTGTTGATTTGAATCATGATGTGTGTATTATCTCTTTTCTTGTATTAATTAGTCGAGAGATTGATGATTAATTAGGATAAAGATGAAACTAGATCACTAAGAGATTAGGATTTAGTTATATTAGGATTGATTTTGATTTGATAGTAATTGTAGAAATTGAATGGTAAAATCTAGTTTATGAAGTTAGTGATGAATATCTCCAATTCCTTGATCTTGTTTCTTACATTTGCATTTCCTTTCTTTCTTGATAATTGACTTGTTGATTAGTAATAATTTGTTAATAAAGATTGTGTTTCTTGATATGTTTTCTTGTTGTTGCATGATTCTTTATTGCTTCTTGTTACGGACCGGCCCAGTAAGGCCCAATCTATTAAATCAATAATCAACTTACTTGGCCCATAAGTCAAGGACTAAGCAAAAAGATAAAAGATCAAGATAAAAGAGGAAAGATTCGATGGGTTCTCTTCATGATCTCATCCGAATCTTGACCACCAGCCACTATATAAACAGGGGGCAACACCCCCTCAAGGTATGCATTCTCTTAACCCTAACCTCCCATATTAGCCCTAGAATACTCATAATCCTAGTTCTGGGATTCTAGTGCTATTATCTTTCCACATCAATCACCTTCTTCGGACCCAAGCCCTCGGACTCTTCCGAGTGCTTCCCCTCGGAAGGAACACTTTCTCTATCTCATTCTCATTGTCTATTTCCTCTCATGACTTAGGTCCATTGGATCACTGTTCGGTACATCTGTGCTTAACATTGGCGCCGTTTGTGGGGACTTTTGACTCTAGAATCGAGTTTTGAGACGAAAAGCTGAACCTCCAAGCCGAAGATGGTGGACACCCAACCCAATGATAACGTCAAAAACGACAATATCCCGCAACCTACCCCTGAGAAGGGGATCATTCCCTCAGATCAGAACGTTCAACAACTCGAAGCCGCTCTAAGAGAACTCCTCGAGAGACAAACTCGAGATGCGGAAGTTGCAGCTGAAGCAATGAAAAGGGCGGAGGCAATGGCGGCTAAGCAGCAAGCTTTGCTGGAGGAGGCTGAGAGGCGTGACCAAGAGCTGAAAGAAAAGCTCCGTAATAGGCTCACGTACTCGAACGAGGACGAAGTGGTGGTTGACTCGCGCTCCCGAACGTGGAAGCCATCGGTCGTGGTCGGAAGCCCACCGATCAGAGAAAACAACAAACATCCCTTCTCACTCGCCATTCTCTCGGAAGAGCTCCCCAAGAAATTCAAATATCCCACGGATATGGAGCCATATGATGGGAGCAGCGACCCAAAGCATCACCTAGATGCCTTTGACAACAGAATGGTACTCTTAAACGCTTCGGATACTACGAAGTGCAAAGCCTTTTCCGTGACCTTTAAAAAGGACGCGCTAACATGGTTCAACTCTCTAGCCCCCGGAAGTATCAAAAGCTTCTCTGACCTGTCTGGAGGTTTTCTGAAAAACTTCACTACTCGGAGAAGATTACCAAAAACCTGCCTGAACCTCTACTCAATCGTACAAAAGCAGGAAGAATCCCTCCGGGATTATTTGGACCGCTTTAACTCTGAATGCACTCAGATCGAGGGTCTCGAGTGCCAAGCAACTCTCATGGCATTGGTTAAAGGCCTTAGAGAGGACACCCCGTTCCTTAAAAGCCTCACCAAGAGACCACCCAAAACCATGGAGGAAATTCAGGAGAGGTCTCATGATTATTTGCAACAGGAGGAAGGACAGTCGGCAGTAAAAACTAACCGCGACAGGAAAGACACGGGTTGGAAAGATCCGCCGCGAGAAGACCGCAGCAGACGGGAACAACGCTTCGGTAGATCCTACTACAATCCATTGAATGTCTCCTTCACAACCTTCCTCCACGAAGTATCACAAGTAGAGAGAATCCCTGCACCACGGGCAATCAAGCATAATAATAGAGGTGACCGAAATGCTTACTGCAAATATCATAAGCAGAACGACCACGATACTGAAGATTGCCGTGACCTCCTTGAGTTCATTGAGAAAGGACTGAAGAAAGGAAAATTCCGTGAATACACCGGAAGGAGCCACGACCGAAAGGATGACAGGAGGACAAGGCATAGAACGGACAGTCCGGAAAAGTCCGCGGAAGGGAAAGATGATCGTAAAGCGGTCATTGTCAGAAGAGAAATCAAGATGATCTCTGGAGGCCTTCCGGATGAAGGTAACCCGCCATCCCGGAAAGCAGCCAAAAGAAGTAAACAGTCATGTCTTGCTGTGGAAGTAATGCCTAGGGCATTACATGATAAACGGCCTCCGGAAATCACTTTCTTTGCAGAAGAAATCGGAAGAACAACTGATACATTAAATCCTCCCTTGGTGGTTTCCATAGATGTCATCGATGCGACAATCCGACGGGTTTTCATAGACCAAGGAAGCTCTGCAGACATCCTCTTCTGGCGTTGCTTCACGCGCTTGGACTCACTAATGAGGACCTGGAAAGCCATTCCACAGAGTTGGTCGGTTTCTCCGACGAAAGGGTGACCCCAGATGGTTTTGTAACACTGTGGGTCACTATCGGAGATCCACCACACAGCAGAAATACAAGAGTAAGGTGGCTAGTCGTCAACCATAATTACGCTTACAATGCAATCATGGGGAGACCAACCCTCAACCGAATAAGCGCAGTTGTAGCAACCTCCATCTTGACCATGAAGTTTATAACAAACGGTGGACAGGTCGGCATACTACGCGGAGATAAACAAGAGGCTGAGAAGTGCCATAATGCCACCTTGCACATCTCAAAGGAACAATTTTCGAGGCTAGAAAAGCCGGAAAAAGCGAGCGGATGTCTCCTAGTAGACCTTGAACCACCGGCTAGGAAGGCCCATGAAAGACCAAGACCAGAAGGAGACCTCTAACCAATCCAGGTTGGAGAGAACTCCGAGCAGATAACTATGATTGCAAAAGACCTGCCGGAGGATTTGAAGAGCAGGCTCACACAGTTTCTCAAGATGAACTCCGACCTCTTCGCATGGACCGCTGCAGACATGCCCGGAATAGATCCTAATTTCTCAAACCACAAGCTGTCTATAGTCCACGGAAGTAAGCCGGTTACGCAAAAACTGCGGCGTATGAGCCCAGAAAAAGTTGCTGAAACAAAGAAGCAGGTGGAAAGCCTCCTCGAAGCAGGGTTCATCCGAGAAATTAAGTACCCCACATGGCTCAGCAACGTAGTCATGGTACCAAAAAGCAACGGAAAGTGGCGTATGTGTGTCGACTACACAAGCCTGAACAAGGCGTGCCCTAAAGACCCGTATCCGCTCCCGAGCATTGACGGCCTGGTAGACAAAGCTTCCGGCTACAAGTTTCTCTCGTTCATGGATGCTTATTCCGGGTACAATCAGATCCCTATGTACCCCGGAGATGCAGAAAAAACCGCATTCATCACACCCATCGGCAGCTTCTATTACAAAGTAATGCCGTTCGGGTTAAAGAATGCTGGATCTACGTACCAAAGGCTCATGGACAGGGTATTCAAAGAA
>JASCZI010181807.1:0-11065 GCA_036250425.1 Stylosanthes scabra
TCTCTGTTGAGGTGCTTGCCAAATCCATGTTTCCAGGATTATGAAGAGCCTTCTTATCGTTCTTTACCTGCCAAAAGAAAGAACAAATCCAAGTCAATGCAGGAGATTCCACGTCTTTTCTGTTCCAGAATTCAAATATCTTAAGCAAAATAGAATGAACTCAGAAAGAATTACAGGTCCCACGTCTATTAAGGATATAATCTCTTGAGAGTTTATAAGTATAAAACATTCCTCATCTAACTAATTTTTTGAGATTGAGATAAACCCACCTAATCTCAATGCTAAGATGGTAATATTGTTGGATCATGTTCACGCTCTAGTTGATTATCCCAAGCGTGAAGGGGAACTAGCTAAAGCAAAAGCAAAAGCGATTTTAAAACATAAAAGAAATTGGGAATTCAAAAAACTCCCATGCATTAATCAACATTTGCAGGAATATATCCAAATACACTTGCCGGTTTGGCCATTGGAGAGTCTCTTGAGGACATTGCTCTACTCGTTTTCGGTTTGACTCCTCCCACACGGAACTTGGGAACCAAGTTATAATCCTACATGAAAAACAATTATTAGTTTTAATATCACTTATTAGAAAAAGCAATTTTGAAATGTTCAAAAACTAAAAGAGCTCTAAATTAATAAATTAAGTGAGAATTTATAAAATAGATTAACCACGGTATCTTGATCTAAAATATTTTATTAAGGTAATGAATGTATGAAATTGCTAATATTTATTTAATTCAAAGTTAAACAACAAGATTGAAAAAGAAAGAAGACTAACATAAAGGAACATAAATGCCTTCTTTTATATAAGCCTACCTCGTAACTTGATCATGGTATGTAGCTTCGATGTAGGAATGGCAATGTCAAGGATAGTATCTTACTCCTTTTTAAATATATTTGTCACTATTTTATTTTAAATTAAAAATTTTAATATATCACATCAAAATATGTGTATGAATGAATGACAAAATCCGTATGTCTAACTAAAATTTGAGGGGTTGACGGTTAAATTAGTACCGAAAGATGGATCAATTGTTAAATTTATCCAAAAAAATTATTTATTAAATTAATTTTAAATGCTGTATTTATTTATGAGGATAGGATAGAATAAGACATTGAGACAGAGACAGTAGAATGTAGACAGTAAAACTTAATGTCTTTATAATGTGTTTCTTTATAATGGACATGACATATATGGACATAATTAAAATTTAATATAAATGACATTTTTATCATTTTAAAAGATAATAATGGCATAATAAAAAATGTTTTGTGGGTAAAAAAGAAAAAAAAATTATTACTAAAAATCACGTGTCCATCTTCTCAAATTCTGTGTCCATTAATCTCATTCGTTCAAAAGTGGACACAGACACAATAAAAATTTGTCTAGAAACAGTTTGTTTAGTGTCCATGTCTCTGTCACCTAACAAGTTTGTGTCTATCATTATTTATGTCTCAGTGTCCTATCCACCAGAAACAAACACAGCCTAAAAGACTTAAAAATTAGTCATATTCATCCTTCTGTTATTCTATTAACAATTTTTGTTAACAGTTGACCAAATGAAATGTTAATAACACTCTAAAAACGATGTCGCCTTGATTATAAGAGTTGTTTGGGAAAACACCATCCCTTTTGCGTGAATAATGATAATAATTCTTCAACTTTTACATTTACGGTTATGACATAAAACGACGTTATTTTTTTCCAAACAACTCTTATGAATCAACACAACGTCGTTTTTAGGGTATTTATATGTCACTTAACGTTCTATGTGGACAATTGTTAATAAAAATTATTAATGAAGTGACAAAATTACGAATATAATTAATTTTTAAATTTTTTAGGGATTAATTTAATTGATAAAAAATTTCAGAGATGAATATAACTATCTGCTTATTTTTCAAGGAGTAATTTGACAATTAACCCAATTTTAGGGCTATGTCGTATGCAAACTAATATAAGTTACTGAAATTAGTTATCAGTATATAATACATATTAAAACATAAAATACATATTAAAAATAAATTAGTATATAATATATATTAAATCAGTTTATCAATCTTAAATTTTAACTTTATAAATAATTTTAAGGATTTATTTGTCCCAATTTTTAAATGATTAAGGAACAAATTAAAATTTTCAAATCATTAAGAGTGAGCTTGTTCAAATTAAAAATGATCGGAGAGTGTCTGCTCTTTATTATTTTATTATCTTCTCTCGATATATCATATGTCATGTGGGGTACGTGCTTTCGAGATAAGTCTTAAATCCCAATAATGTATATTACACAAATTGACTTGGTCACTAAAAATACATAAAATGATTTGGTTTATTTTTCTTTGACTAACTATTGATACTCAACATTAATGTACATGTATTTTAGTCGATCATCCAAGTAGGCAAGTAGCTATATATAAAAATTCTGAAATTCATAGTAAGTTTGCATAGATAACATATAAATCATAAATATTTATTATTTTATGATAAAAATAATTGATTTAGCTCGTAATAATTTAGAGTAATATAGTATGCTCACAAATTTGACAATAAAGCATATCACAAACTACGAAAAAAATACTTCAAATATTTAATTGCTGACAAATATTTCAAATGATAAAAATGTCAATTTTTTTAAAAAGATTTGAAAATGTGAAAAAAAGTATACATAAAGATGGGTAATGTCAGAATATGCTTATCATATTTTTAAATATTTATACATTAATATGAATCAATCATTTCCTGTATATATCTTCAAAGTTTTATTTTTTAAAATATTTGTCCATTTTTATTAATAAGATAACATTTATTACATTTTTAGCTATAACATTAATTTAAATCAACATTCATTATAATCAATTTGGTTGGTTTCGAATTTCGCTGTGTATCCACAATCCAGTAGATTTAGCTTTTTAGAACACTTTGAATGAAATAGATGTTTCTGTGGACGAAACCTGCAGCAAACGATGAACAAGTACATGCAGATGGACCAACCACAAATTGGTTGAATGAAGAGATGAAAAGATAGAAATTACTTACCTGACGTGATGTCTTTCTGGACGAAATCCGGCCGGCCATTTCCATACAAAGATAGGAGACCTTATTGATAGCATCAATATTAATAAGAGACAGGAATGTGAAAAGTGAAAACAAAATTTCAGTCTTAACTTCGATTGTACTTAAATACCGGAACCAGATCAGGATTGTATATTTTTTATTCAGTATGGTGGTAATAACCTGCCTTTTGTCCTCAACTTACATTTTTAATATTATATACACCTTACGTCTCCTTAAAGGTTCCCATCAATTCAATGGTTTCTCTAGCTGCTTCTTATATTTAAATCCTGGGAGTGGAATGATTCTCTTTTTATGCCACTCTTGAATGAGAAGTACTGTATTATATATCTATATTTCATATTATCTAATTAATTTGATGAAACAAGCATTGCAATTAATTTTTAATTAGGGGTAGTAATGCTCTGAATCAGTCTTATGAAATTTTTAATTGGATATTTTAGTTTTGACAAATTTTACTCACTAAATTAATTATTCAAATTTTATTTTGTTAGATAAATCAATCTCTATATTAAATTATTCGTCTACAATTGTAACAAAAAAAAAATGTTCGTCTATAAAGAGATTAATTTTTAAATTTTTTAAAATCTGTTATATCCTTCTATTAAATAAAGATAGAGACCGATATTTATTTCTTTACTAAAATTTAAAAATTAATTTGATGGTTAAAATTTATTAACAGTTAAAGTGTCTGATTAAAAATTTTTTTGGGGTGATTTTAAAGTATTATTCTTTGATTAATTAATATCAATTAAAAAATAGATAATAAAAAAATTGATTCCTTATCTGTACTCATTTGACCCAATATAAAATCACACGGTCAACGGATGCTCCCTTCATCCCTTCACCGGTTGCACCCTTCAACACTTCACCTGAAGGATATATTTATATTTCTTTTGTTTTCACCTCACCGCGCTAATTGAAACAAACGCATGTATATTGAAACAAAAACGTAACCAATCACTCTCTTACTCTCATCACCACACTTCAAATTCACAAACATTCAATTCTTTCTCGTCCTCCTTCATCGTCGCCGTCGTCGTCCTCATCATTATCTTCTTCTTCTTCTTCTTTTCTGTTTTACATTGTTGTTGCTGTTGTTGCTGTACAGAAATATGAAGCAATAATGCGCAGAAATAAAATTTTCTTCTTCCTCCTCCTCCTCCCTTCCTTCCTTCTTTCAAGTTTGCATATGCATCTTCTTCTATTTCTTCTTCATCATCATCATCATCATTATCATCATCTTCTTCTTCTAACAATAGAAAACGAAAAAGAAAACGATGACGAAAGTTGCAGTAACAACAGAAAATAAAGAAGAAAACGACGACGAAAGTTGCAGAACGAAATCTAACAACAGAAGAAGACGAAAATGACAATGAATCACGAAAATCAAGCTAAGAAGACGAAAAATGGAAAAAACAAATTTGTTTGGTTAAAGCACTTGGTTGACGTTATACTAAGGGGAGTGAGACTCATGGTGTATTTCACTTGGTTAGCCACTTGGTTGGTAAAACCACTTGGTCACTTAGAATTATATATATATATATATATATATATATATATATATATATATATTAAAATAAAATTAATTGAGATGACAAATAATTTAAACTTTAACTAAAAAAATATTGAGTATAAATCTTTAAAAAAAATTATTAACTATATAACAAAAGATATTTTAGAGAGAAAAAAAATAACTACAAAGTATTTGCTGTGACATAGTTTGAGAAAAGATTTTGGACAGGCCAAAGATTTTTTTTAACACAATACATAATGATAGCAAAATTAAACAAAAAGTTTGGTTAAGAAAATTTTTGTTTATTCAATAAATATAATAAAAACTCAATTTATAATTATTTAATAACAATATTATTTCCTTAAAATTTTTTATAAGTATGACATTTATTAGTCATGTTGAGTAATTAAGTGTATTAAATTATTGTGATGACAAAATATATGGATTGGGTTGATTGGTTATGTCCACAACTTGTTTTGTTAGTTTGGCAGAAAATCAACTTATATTGCTTAAGGTTTGAGAAACTTGTAAAGCCCTATTTTGATGTTTCTCCATGTCCTAACATAGGCGCATGTTCCTACTATTGTTACTGCTAAAATCATTTTATGTGTGCAGAATTTCCCAGCTCCATTGGAGACAACTATTTGGGAATTGGAGAGAAAGAAGTCAGCATGGATTTCACCAACTCATTAGAGATAATACACACAATCAAAGTGAATGGTGGATAATGAATTCTTGGAGCCAAAGTTTGAGATGAAGGGCCAAGATTGAACAAGTACATTAAAGCAAACAAAGGACAGCAAGGAAGACAACCTGCTCTGCAACATTACGCGTCTTGCATTTTGCAATGTTGCAGCTCCAACCTTGGCACTGCTCTGTTCCATTCGGACTCATCTCCGACAGCATGCTACAAAAATTCCAATCAAGAAAAAGCAGCTGGCCTTGATAGCAAAACACTCATATAAAAGAATGTCCAACCAAGTAAAAAGCAAGGAGAAATTTCAAGAGAAAAAGAGCATTTCATCCTCCATTCCAGAATTTTTAATTCTGCATCTTCTCCTTCAAATGTATTGAATGTCTTATACTGTTTTTCTAAGTCTATCATTCTTGTTTCCATGAGAGAAAAGGCAAATGCAAGGCATTAGAAAAAACCATTGATAGAGAAAAGACAAGAGTGATAGATTTGAGAAAAGCCATTGAAATTGATTCTAAGTTAGATTAATTTCTGTTTTGTATCATGAGCCTGAGAGGTTCCCCTTGTGAGTTGGGATAGCACTCATGGTGATTGCTAAGCTAGGTTAGCTTAGGATTGAAAATCCTTGATAAAAGGCAAGTGTAATTTCATTGAATCAGTGTTTGTAACCTTTTTGAAATTAGTGGAATTCCACCATGATTGTGGTGGAGACTGGATGTAGGCTGCAGTGAGGTAGCCGAACCAGGATATGTGCTTGTGTCTCCTTTACTTGATCTTTCATAAATCTGCTGCGTGTTAGGAGAAAATAGCAAGCTTTTGTCTCCCTGCAACTTGAGGAGACAAAACTGCACAGCAAGCTACACTTATTTTATTGGCGAAAAAAAAAGAAATCAGATTCAACCCCTCTTCTCTGATTTTCTTCAAACCTTCAAGTCAAATTCATTTAGTTATCTATATATTATTAGTTAAATTTTAAAAAATAATATAAATGTGATCAATTAATTTTAAAGATAAGAAATATATGAAAGATAATATCAATATTACTTTATTTTATTTTAAAAATAAGTTACATTAATAAATTCCATTAATAATTACCTTTAAAATTTTTCTGTCTTTACGATCACAAAATTTGTGTATTTTGTCAATAAATGTTTCTTTTTTATGTTTCTTTTTAAAAATTTGTGTTTAACTTTAAACACTTTAGTTTGTTAGCATCACAAAAATTTCTGTGCTTTTTTCTTATACATTTCTCCTTATTTTCCCCCATAATTTTTATCTTCCTTTCTCTTTTTTATTTTTATATTCTACCTCATAAAAATTGTTAAAAGGCATAGGAAAACAAACAAACAAATAAGATACATAAGAAGGAGAAAATATGGGAGAAAGAGGAGGAGAAGTAGAAGAAGAAGAGAAGAAGAGAAGAATTACACTGGACTTTAGAAAAACCTGATCCAATATCACTGTTGGTCCAACTGAATAAAGTAAAAATAAATTTAGTGACGACGTGGGGTCGATAGCAAAAAATAATCCCTCACGTCGAAAGAGCATGTAATTCATGCGGTTTCTCTTCTTCTCTAACATACTTCTTCTTCTTTTTTTCTCTCTTCTACTTTTTCTCATCCTCTTCTTCATCATTACCTCTTCCTCTATCTCCACCTCCACCTCCAACTCCTCCTCCTATTCCGCTTCATCTTCCGCTTCTTTCACTTTCTCTTTCTCTTCCTCTGTAACCTATTACCGTTTTTCTTTTTGTTCTTTCTCTTCCTCTTTCTCCACCACCTATGTCTTCTTCTTTTTCTCTAGTTATTCTTCGTCAAATTTATTCTGTACCAGTGCAACCATGGGTGTCATTCTTTATGTACATAATTTTACTTTTTTTTTTACATGGAAACTTTATTTCTTTGAATTCATTGATCGTTGGCCTTAGGAAGCCACGAGGGATTTATTTGTCATATTCTGATATAAAAAGGGTATGACAATTTTAATTAACAAATTAGTTAACAAAAAATATAATATAATCACTGTTTATAAAATATCTACAATAAAAGTTATAGAATATTCGAAATATAAAACAACCAACAATAATCCAACTTTGTATTTTTTAGAAACAGAACATCCAAAACCTAAATAAATAAAATATTTAATTTAAGTTATTGACTGATTTTGGCTGAATTTTTATTAGTTACCTAGTATTGTTGATTTATAATTGTTACAAACATATTTTTAAAGTTGATCTGAATATATTTTTATAACATAAATAATAATAAAAAAAAATTTCAAAGAATGCTTTAACCAAATTTTATATTGGTCATGAACAGATTTTTATAGGTAATATAAACATGTTTTTATAGTTGACATGAATAATAAAAAAAAAATAAGACTTCAAAAATACTTGAATATAATTTTATAATTGTTATGAATATATTTTTATAATTGACATGAACATGTTTTTATAGTTAATATGTTGAATATAAAAAAACTGTTCAGAATAAATATAAAATTCTGTTCAAATATTATTTGAAGTTTTGTTTATTATGTTATTTTTTATCTCATATTTCATTTTTTTTTTAATTTTTTTAACATGATTTTTTCAAATTGTTAAAAAGAAGAATAAAGAGAGAGAAGAACAAGAAAAAAGATAAAAACAAAGAGATTAGAAAATAAAAAGATAGAAAAAAAGTACACAAGATCTTAATAAAGAAGAAAATATATTCTGGTTGTAACATCTATAAAATATGTTAATGATAAGTATAAAATTCTATTTATTATATAAATAAATTTTTATTCATTATATATATAAATTTTTGTTGGTTATTAAAATGAACAATACACATATGAACAATGCATGAGCATATGTCTAGAATTATTGTATTATTTTTATTGATGCCGAAATTTACCGACTATCGTGTTATTTATAAAGCTTGGCTTCGAGAAAAAGGGGAAATTTTAATATTATCAATGGTGTTCATGGCTAACTGACCAAAAAAAAAAAAAACTTTAAGGAGTCGGAAAAAAAAAAAACAAAAGAAGAATGAGGAAAAGATGAATGCACATGGTATAATTAACAGGATTTGGTTGAATTTTTTTTTTTTTTTAAAACTAGGATTTGGTTGAACTTGTTACTAAAATAATTGGTGGCCCAACATTATTATCGGATAAAGAAATATCTCATGTGGTAAAAAAAAAGTTTAGGTATGAATAATTTTATTATACACATATGCAACATAATAAGATTTTGTTTGTTTAATTTAATTTGCTGAGACCGAGCGAAAATGGGTAGGATATGATAGGATTTAGTCTTAACCCTAATTTTACCTGTGGATTGACCTATGGATTGAGTTTTCATTCATAATTCAACCCTATCATATTCGCAGGTTGAGAACTTCTCAACCCTAACTTTATCCGTGCTTAATCGTGAGTATCTAACCCTATTCGCGGGTTGACAAAAAATAGCAAATTAAATTATATTAAAAGTATAATTAGAAATCTTTTAGGGTGTGTTTATTTGAGTGAAAAATGGAAAGAAAGAGAAAAAATGAAAGGAAAATGAAAGGAATATGATAATTTTTTATTATTTGGTTGGGGAGAAAAATTAAGAAGGAGGAAGCAAATAGTAACAAAAAGTGGGTGGGACCCACAAAAAAGTTTTCTTCCCAATATTAGATGAAAAATGAATAATAACTTAATAAATTTTATTAAATTACAATTTTATCCTTCTATTTTTAATATATTCTATAATACATAATGATAAAATTATTTTTTTTATACACTATAATTTATTTCTTTCCTTCTTATTTTCCTTTCATCCAAACATATTAAAGAAAAATAAAACTCAATTTAACTTCCTTCCTTTCCTTCCCTTCCTTTCTACTTCCTTCCTCTTTATTTCCTTCTTTTCAACCAATCAAAGCTTTAAAGACACCACGATATGTCAAATATAAAATTTAAAAGTATAACTTAAACAATATAATCAAATTACAAACAACATAATCATCAAGTGAATTTGATGTTCTTGCAGATTCTGTGAGTGTTTAACTCTAAGAGAGATTAGGGTTGCCACAGCAGAGTGTGAAGTGAGAGGTTTAGAAATTAGGGATTGCAATCATATTTATACATGTAAGTAAATAGAAAACATTTTTACATATCCACCATATAAAAATTATAAATTGAAATCATAGTTGAGTGGTCAAGGCTCTTTTATATAACTAAGAGATCATGTATTCTATCTTCATCAGTAATATTTTTTATAAAATTATGTCTTATATATGGGGTGCAGGTTGGGCAGGTAGGATTGAATCTAAATCGTAACCCTACTCTACCCGCAAGCAAACCCGCTCCGCTGCGAGTAGGGTTAACAACCCAATCCGAGCGGGTTAGTGATAAAATTCATTTTTACCGTTTGAATTTGTGCTAAAAAATATGGAGTTTATTAAGTTGTTTGCATAATATTGATACAATTAGAGTCTTTTTACATAATTCTCTATTTGATGTCAATGCACAAAAATCATGTTTTGCAAAGCTTTTAATTGTTAATTTTTATTCCATGCTGTGATGTGTTCTTCTTTGATGTATTTCAGGTTTAGAGTAGTATTAATGATCTAAAAGATTAGTTAAAACATGGATTTAGAAGGCAATACATGAAGAAATTAATTTTGAACAAAGTTGCAGAGATGTATACACACCATACCTGTGTACACACCAATATACAAAGTTGTAGAAATGTGTACACACTATTGCTGTGTACACACTATTGCTGTGTACACACTCTGTCCTGCATGTGACTCACTTAAAAATGACACATGAAGAGCACATTTTTTGCCCCAAAAATAGCTCAATTTCAGCCCAAAAAGAAACAACATACAACAACACACAAGACTCTTACACTCTCATTAGTTCATAATTTTAATTTTTTTAGGATTTGTAGTTTATGATTCTAGAGAAAGAAGTTCTAACTTCTCTTTAGAATTTAGGATTTTAATCATTAATGTCTTTTTATTTCTTAATTATAGTATTTAATTGAGACACATTTCTACTCTAATTATTGTTTTATTCTCTTTAATATATTCTTAATTTATCTTTTATGAACATATAAATTAATTATTGTGAACCTTAGATTACACTTTATATATATCAATGAATGTTTGTTTTTATGTCATATTAGTGTTCATTTAAGTTGTTGTTATTGATATTTTATATTAGGTATTGTTAATTTTTATTATTATTGTCATTTATAATGTTTAATGTCTATGGTCTCCATGTGTTTAATAAAATATTTCAATTAAGTATAGAGTAGATTTTAATTCTTGATCTAAGTTGGGATATAAGAGTCACTTAAATTACTTTTATAATGATTGATTAGATGACAGGTAGTCATAGAAATGTATACATTAATAACATATAACAAAAATATTAATACTTTCAATATTAAGTGTATGAAAATCACTCTTCTCTTAAAATATGTTACATTGTTTAATTATAGCTCACATTTATTTCAGATTCTGAAATCACATTCCAAAAAATTTTGGATCACATTAATATACATTAAATATGAAATTTTATTAAAAATAGTAACGTCTAGAATTTCAGAAATTTAAATTTAATATAAAACATACATCCAACAAATTCCAATCCTATTTTCTGTTTTTATGGAAAAAAATTTAAAAAATCAAAGAAAAATAAAAAAATAATAATCACAGTAAAAAAATATATTTTTAATAAAAAATAACTAGTAATTATATATATATATATATATATATATATATATATATATATATATATATAT
>JASCZI010181808.1:6372-22463 GCA_036250425.1 Stylosanthes scabra
TTACAATATCATGATCAAATCAAGTAATTTTTTTTTTAAAAAGTAGTTCTATGCTAAATAATCCTATAATTATATACTTACAAAACTGGTTTTCATGCAAGAGCAGTTATTATTTTTGAAAGCCTATAAGCTTGCTTATTTTGTAATTTTCAATTAAAAAAAAAATTGATTTATCATCCTCAAATAGTTAGGGTTCTTCCTTCAATAGCAGCAAACATGATTTTTTCTAATCCTAACACACATATTTCGAAGCATTTACAGAATTAAAAAAAAATTAACACACATGGAAAAAAACAGTAAATAAATTGTTTCACACCACTACAATGCAATACCAACTTGATTTCAACAGCAGTGAGAGTGAAGGTGAAAGTGAAGGATGGGGAAAACGCGTTACTTACCTTCGCCGATCACACACTACGTCACGGCACCGTCAAACCGCCGTCAACGGCTCCGTCTTCTTCAAAGTCAATGGTCGTCAATGGAGAAGGTGCAGGTAGTGAGGGCTATGGTTTTGTAATTTTGGGGAAGAAGGAAGGGTGACTCTGGAAACATGAGAAGAGAGATCTTATTTTTTATCTCCCCAAACGAGTAAACGACGTCGTTTACATGATTTATCAGGGGCCATCATGTCTCCGTTGCTAGAACAGTGACAGATCACTCCGTTTATGTGCCACGTCTGCACACTCCGTTACCGTTTCTCTCATCCAATTAACAGAAGAGCCATTGTGTCTATCGGTGATATTTGTTAAGGGCCGGGATGAGATTTTTTTTTTTATCAAGTGCCGTTTTGATTTTTTGTGTGATTACCAGGAGGCAGCTTGGTATTTTACTCAAAAATGATATATTATGATTGATAGCATGGTAAGTTGGTTATAAGTTATAACTTGGCAAAAATTCACATTGAGATAATATATGAGTAAAAACTCATAGAGTTTAATTTGGATGCACTCTTTACACAGTCATTCAATCAGATTCATGTATTTATATGATTTTGGAAATAGTGAATTTGAAAATTAATTGCTTTTAATGATGTGGTAACACCTAATTGGATGCGACGGTGCATGAAAATTAAATTCAAACTCATATACAATTAATTTTATATAAAATTAATATTTTAAATTATTAATTATAATTTACTCAAATATATTAAATTATATAATATTTTTTAATAAAAAATTTCATATGAAGTTAATTGAGTATTCACCCTATATTAATTAGTAGTAGTTGGTTATCTAATAGATTGATTGATTAATTTAAACTCATAGGCAGAAAAATAACGTGCCAAATGCCAATGCTGGTGAGGCATGGTGCAGTACAAACTACAAAGAATGCAACCCTAGCTATAAATGCGATGGTTTGTTTTGTTTTGTGTTTTGTTTCTTCAATGTTATGTTTGCGATGGGGAAGCCATTTGATAGAACATAGCAGTAATAGGAAAATCACATGAGTATAACCTTATCTGTGACTGTGACTGTGCCACATCCAAAGATTCGATTTTATATTTACATAACATTCATTCACCATCCTAGGAACTCTAACAGGAATGGCAAGTTGTGAAACTAGCCATGGGTACCTACTACCTACCCCCTTTCCCGCCCGATTTCCGGCCATTTTTAGAAGACTAATGCTGGTGGCAAATTAAAATTGGTCACTATATTAGTATAAAATATAAAATTTAAATAATATATATTTATATACAGATTTAATTAATTTTAATATATAAATAATATTTTTATTTTAAAAATACCTCTTGTTTTCACCTTATTTTAATTTTATGTATTTACTTTTTGGTATCCTTGCATATATATTTATTTAAATAGTAAATACATGTCTATTTTTATTTTTAGTGACACTTAATTGTGCTTTATTTTAAATATTTACACGTATTTATTTATTTATTTCTGTCTATCATAAATATTTAATTTATATAAAAATATATTTATTAGTAAAGCAGAAATAAAATGTAAAAAAATGTACCCAAAGAATTTCTCATTTTACAAGTTTGGACTAAAAATTGCAAAAGAATTGGACATAGTTTCGTGAGAATTTTTTAAAGAAAGGAAAAGGAAAAAAAAAAAAACAAAGTAAGAGCAAGCTGAGTCAATGAAGTGAAGCGAATAAAATGCATCCAACATCTCTAAATTATATTCAACATGTTACATTATTGCTTCGTATTAATAATAATTAACTCTTCTAATTAGTACTTACAAACACTCTTATCTATTTCTCACAACAAATTGAAATGGCAAAAAGCTTCAAGTACGTCATCCTTGGGGGAGGAGTTGCCGCTGTTAGTTCTCTCCCTCCCTTAATCAATTAATTATGTCTCCATACTTAGTTATGATTTTCGTGTTTTGTTAATCTTTTAAAGAGATTTGTTAACCAAACCCTTAACGAATGAATGTTCACAAGATGACAGGGTTACGCAGCGAGGGAATTTTCCAAACAGGGACTTAATGCTGGCGAGTTGGCCATCATTTCTAAAGAAGCGGTACACTTTATTATATTTTACTATTCCATGGATTTTGTTAAGTAGTATAATTTTAATACACATGCAATCACATCCGTTCTTTTAATCTCTTTTAGATGAT
The DNA here is from genome assembly GCA_036250425.1 of Stylosanthes scabra. NCBI lineage: Eukaryota > Viridiplantae > Streptophyta > Magnoliopsida > Fabales > Fabaceae > Stylosanthes > Stylosanthes scabra. Next base: position 8,964 of record JASCZI010181808.1, read on the forward strand.
TAATCATAAAATCAATTAAAAAAGTTATTTTTACTAATACGATATTACGTAATTAAATACAAATATAAATATTTTTATACTCACACTACTTCAAAATTAAATTCATAATTGATTGAGTCAAATAATTTAGATGTTTGTATAATTTTTTTTTCTTACACTAGGTGGCACCTTATGAACGCCCAGCACTCAGCAAAGGGTTTCTTTTTCCGGAGTGTAAGTTTCTATATATTGCTGCTTGTCGTATTATACAATCAATCCCTTTTTTCTCTTCCTAAATTCCTTTTCTTGTATACTTCCTTTTTAGTGTAGTACCAAAAAACATGTACTTAAAAGGTCCCTTTTGCAATAATTATTTACTTGTAAAGAAAACTATCCTTATTTAATTGCCTCATCAATTTGTATGTAATTTCGCTGTTCAATTTTGCAGCACCTGCTAGACTTCCTGGATTCCATGTATGTGTTGGAAGTGGGGGAGAAAGATTGGCGCCTGAGTGGTACCAAGAACAAGGTGATTTTAATTGAGACCTATGATCTTAATATGCAACAATTATTGTACCATTTTAAGAACATAATCATTCAAAATTTAATAAATGGTTACAGGGATAGAATTAATTCTTAGCACAGAAATAGTGAAAGCAGACCTTGCTGCAAAGTCTTTGAGCAGTGCTAATGGAGAAACAATAGAGTACCAGACTTTAATTATTGCAACATGCTCAGAAGTAAGGAGCATTTTGTATACCAGAAAAGACGTTGGAGTTTGTTGTCCAACTTTCACACCCTTTGTCATCATGCTAATATCTCATACTTTTTTTTGTCTCCCTTTTTAATTGAAGGTTATAAGGTTAACAGATTTTGGTGTAGAAGGGGCGGATTCTAAGAATATATTTTACCTGAGGGAGATTGATGATGCTGAAAAATTGTATGAGGCAATTAAAGAAAAGAACAATGGGAAAGCTGTGATTGTTGGCGGAGGATACATTGGTCTAGAGCTTAGTGCAGTTTTGAGGCTAAACAATATTGATGTTACAATGGTCTACCCTGAACCTTGGTGTAGTAAGTGGATATTTTGTTGGTAATTAGTCAGTGGATATTTTGTTGGAAATTAGTCAGTGGATATTTGCACGTTTCTTTGTTAATGAATGGGACATATTCTAAAAATCTATAAAAAAAAAAAAAAGAAAAGGGAAGAAGTCTACAGTTTTTTATAAGAAAGAGTACACTAACTTATTAAAGCTTTCTTAGCATATCTTTTGAATTTGTACTCAAATAATATGATTGATGTTGCAGTGCCAAGACTTTTTACCCCAGATATAGCTACTTTCTATGAGGAATACTATACAAATAAGGGGGTGAAAATCATTAAACAAACAGCTGCTAGTCTCACTGCTAATTCGAATGGAGAGGTAATGCTACTTGCTTGTGATCTCTACCCTTTTTTCCCCTCTCTATAATGATGATTTGAATTGTGAAGTTGCTAACCAAAGTTAGAAATATTTTCATCCACAATTCAGGTGAAAGAAGTAAATTTGAAAGATGGAAGAGTTTTGGAAGCTGATATCGTTGTCGTAGGTGTCGGAGCAAGGCCTCGGACAAAGTTGTTTAAAGGGCAAGTTGAACAGGAAAAAGATGGAATTAAGGTTTGAGAACATAAAATCTACAGAGTCTTAACTTGTGCCAGTTTTTGTTTATTCCTAAAATGTACTAATTTACAATGTTTATTGTCGTCAATGACCCTGATGAAATTAAGTTAATGGTTACAGACTGATGCCTTCTTCAAGACAAGTGTAGATGATGTTTATGCTGTTGGAGATGTTGCTATTTTCCCTATGAAAATGTATGGTGAGATGAGAAGAGTTGAACATGTAGATCATTCTCGCAAATCAGCCGAGCAGGCTGCAAAGGTTAGCACATTCCCTTTAAGGTGCATTCTACTGTACTGATGTTTTGTATCATGCTGTGATAAATAATAAACATCTGCTAACTGTACAATTCACCTATCTTGTGGACCCAACAGAACTCATTTTGAGTGAATGTATTACTTGATGTATGCCATCAAGGCAAAAGAGAATGGGGAAACAATAGAGGAGTATGACTACCTTCCATACTTCTACTCTCGTGCATTTGACCTGTCATGGCAATTCTACGGTGACAATGTTGGAGAGACAGTGCTATTTGGGGACAAAGATCCAAACTCAGCAAATGCCAAGTTCGGAGCATATTGGATTAAAGATGGCAAAGTGTTTGGGGTATTCTTGGAAGGTGGAACCTCAGAGGAGAACAAGGCTATTGCCAAAGCTGCTAAAGTCCAGCCTCCGGTAGAAAATAAGGATCAACTTGCACAGGAAGGTGTTTCCTTCGCTACTAATCTATGATGATTACTTTCTGGCCTAAAAATAAAGTTAGATTATTACTCTAGGAACAAATATCATGGATATGCTGCTAAAGTGCTAATGAATTTCTCGGTTTCGCCAATACCAAATCATGTAGGGCAAATTTGATATTTAAAATTGTGATGGGTAGGTTTCTACTGTGTCTATAATTATCAGCACATGATTTTACCAACTCTCAAGTAATCCTTTAACATGCACACAAAAAAGATGCATCTCGATTGTTTATTCAAATTAATCGCCTGTTAATTCATGCCTGTTCTAAACAAAACTGAATTGAACAGATGTATGTCTATAGAAAATAAGAAAAGAAACCAAAAAATAAACTCATCTGTGTTTTCCAAATTGAAGTTCCATAACATCAATGAAGTCGATAAAAATATAAAACCAAATTCTTCCAACGACATATATCACTACAATTAACCAAAACTAAGAAACTCTAAATTAACAATCTTTCCCGAGAACAAAAGTTGAACAACCTACCACTTAGTCAAAGAGACTGAATCCCATATCCTGTATCACAAAAACAAATCCAAAACAAAACAATCAGATTATTTTCAAAAACCAATCATAATCAATTGAAGTAGTAGTAGAAGTGGCTTACATCATCTGATTCCTCCTTCTCTTCAACCTTCTCCTCTTTCTTTGACTCGGCTGCGGGAGCAGCAGCGCCACCTCCGCTAGGAGCAGCGGCAACGGCAACAGCACCGCCACCACCGGCAGGCACAGATGCAAGCTTTTCCCTACCGGCGGCAATGACCTCTGTTATGTCTTTGCCTTCAACTTCAGACAAAAGGAGCTTTATTCCATCATCATCAGCTTCAGCTCCAACTTAACAATCCAAAAACAAAACCAAAAAAACTCTGTTAAAATCAGCGATCAAAATATTCAACAAATCAACCAAAAATTAAAGAAAATAATATGAAAAAGAATTGGATAAATGGAGAACGACGGTACCGGAGCCGAGGATATCCTTGATGTCGGCTGCGGAAGGGCAAGTGTTACCGCCGAGAACGGCGAGGAGATAGGCGGCTATGACCTTCATCTTCGTTCCAGAACAATGTATCGCGAATTGCAGTGGGATCTGGTTAGTGAATTGGCGAAAGTAAGGGTTTTTCAGTGCTGCAAATTCATAAATAGGGTTAGGGTTCACTTCTTCGCTCGGCACAAGAACTTCTAGGGTTTTGCTACCCGTGACCGACCCGTATATTTGGGCCTTTCGGATCCACTGAGGGCCCTCTTAAGCCTATTATTAAGTTTCTTGCCGGAAACCAAAAACAATAATGAGGGTTCACTTTCTTTTTTTTTTTTGGTGGTAACTTAGTGTTATTCTTAAAAAATATTAGCTGTTTAACATTTTTTTTTATATTTTCCTTACATTTAAGCTAATACATACTATCCTTGACCAAAAAAAAAAAAAAGCTAATACATACTATCTAGCATTAATTTCTAGCATGTTCCTATGATAAAAGTATAAAACTATTTTATTTCTAACCATCATAAGTAGTTATATTTATACCATGATGTCCAAGTTTTTCTAATTGCCATACACTTCCTCAATGTATAAAAAGGAAATTTAAAAAACGTCTGGTTGCAATGTGTTGCACGAACCCTCTATATACGAGCATGTAACACGATCTATTTCCTTTTTCCACATTAGATAGTGCGTTTAAAAAATTTTGATTTTAAGTAGATTAATACAAGTTTTCAAGAATTTGTTAATAGACATTTTATTTTTCAACAAAACTTTAATTACTAACTTGATAATACAATCTCCATGTTAACTAAATCTTGTTTCATGATGACTTATGAGTTAACTCAAGTGTTTACATAGTCTTGATAATTTCCAGAAAAACTCAATTTTAGTCCTGAAATTGGCGAATTGCACTGAATTGGTCCGACTTTTTAATTCCACTAATATGATTCTCCACATTGAAAAAATTGTACTATATTAGTTCCTAATACTCTTTTCACGACGTTACAGGTTAATTCCAATAACTTCTGTGATGTATAAAAAGCACAAGTGTAAACGTGCAATTTGCATTGGTGTGGCATGACCATTAGAAATCCACCAATGAGATTATCAAAATTGAAAATGTGCTGTAATTATGGTTAGATGATGATGAGAACAAAGACTTTAAACCATGGTTTAAATGTTTCTTCGTTTACTTGGTTACTCATCATCACTTATTGTTCTTCCAATAATGATAGAGTGGTCTACATTGTTTTACTAATTTGTCCCCTAAAATATCAAAACCAATATTTTCCACAGTGAATATTGCTACTGTATCGTTATATATAGCCATAGCCATAGCTAGCCATAGACATATTTTAAAGAGTAGAGCCAATGGAGGTTGAAACTCTTGTCCTCTCAGCCTTCTCCTCACACTTAGAGATTGATCATTCTCAATTCTCCAAAAATGGTGTCAACCAACATGCACTAGACCAGGTCAATGCTGCCCTCAAACTGCAGAAGGTCTACCGTAGTTACCGCACTCGCCGGCAGTTGGCTGACTCCGCCATCGTCGCCGACATGCTATGGTCCGTGCACGGTGTACCTATACCTCTAAGCTTAATTATTATATACATGCAAAATTACAATAATAATGCGATCCTATGCATGAGAATGAGACTGAATTTATGCATTTTTTTTTTTTCATATTTGATATCAATTTGAAGGTGGCAAGCTATAGAGTATGCAAGGTTAAACCACAGCACTATTTCGTTCTTCAATTTGCCTCAGACTACGGTATCGAGGTGGACTCGGGTTACACTTAACGCTTCAAAGGTTTCATCTATTAGTCTTTAAGCTTCAATTATTGTGATAGCTAGTGAATTTCATATGTGATATTACTCATATAATTTAATTGAGCCAATTTAGAATTTTTGATTAGGTGGGTAAGGGTTTGTCCAAAGAAGCCAAAGCACAGAAGTTGGCTTTCCAGCATTGGATTGAAGCTGTGAGCAATAACTTAATCATTACCATTTTCTTGTTTTGCTATGCATGTTTGTGGATTTTGATACTTATATTCACATGGCAGATTGATCCGCGCCACCGCTATGGCCATAACTTGCAATACTACTATAAACAATGGTGTAGCACAGACTCTGGCCAACCCTTCTTTTATTGGTATCAGCTTTGTTTTCCTTTAATGAACCAAAAGCTAGCCTCTCTATGTATCATTCCTTTTATTGGCCATGCTTTCTTTTCATGTGATTCTTTTTAGCCTGAAATCATATGTTTCAGTGCAAGTAGTTGAATTGCTTAGCTGCTCTCTTGGTCTTGGTTTAGAATTTTTATGAGCACAATCAACATCTCAAAACAGAAACATTGATAATGATGTTTTCTGTTGTCTGAACATGGGATTCTGCCTGCATCTAATCATTTCATCAAGTCCCTTTTGAGCCCATACTCCATACATTCATAATATGATAATCTATATACAATTTATTAGATTGAAAACAGAAATTTATATCTAGATTGTCATGCAAAACAAAAGTTTGTAAGTACAAGTTTGTCTCCCCTCTTATTGCAGGTTGGACTTAGGAAATGGGAAGAATCTTGATATTCAAGATTGCCCTCGATCAAAGCTTCAAAAACAATTGATTAAGTATCTTGGACCTGTATGTGCATCTTTGATTTAAATTTTGAAGTGCATAATCTTATTCTGTTCCTTCTTTAAATTTAGTTTATGTTCACTATGCTGACTGCTATTGCTATCTTTTGAAAATGCTATGTTACTCCATTTTCTTCTTAGTTTTGATGATGATGGTTTCTGTTGTCCAAAATTAGCTAGAAAGAGAACATTATGAATACATCATCCATGATGGCAAAATTATCCACAAGCTATCCGGAGATTTTCTTCATACAAAAGATGGCTCTGAAGGTGAGAAGTGGATCTTTGTGATGAGCACCTTTAAGAAACTTTATGCTGCCAAGGTAACAAGTCAATCTTAGTAACCTTTTGAAGAATATTTAATTAGTATTTTATCACTGGCACACATTGAAATCAACTTATCTAGAAAAAGAAGGGATTGTTCCATCATTCTAGCTTTTTGGCCGGAGGGACTATATTAGCCGCCGGAAGGCTAGAGGCCAAGCGTGGGAGTTTAAAGGTATAATTAACTGCATATATTTCATGATTAAATTGTTGCTAGATCTGTGTCCTGAGTCCAAAAATTTTGCATGGTTTAACTCTAAGTGACTTTGAATTTTCAGTCCATCTCTGCATATAGTGGACACTACCGACCAGCAGATGATTCCCTTGACACTTTCTTATCACATCTCAGAGAAAATTGTGTCAAGCTTGATGAGTTTGAGGTAATTGATTTTCAACTTACTAACAGTGATATTGGGGAACACATAAAAATGGATTTTTATTGATACAAAATTTGCATTTGAAAAGAAAAATGATGTTTACAGTGACAGTTAGTTATATCGAAAAAAAAAAAAAAATCATTTAGCAAAGGATAAACATACTCCAATAAGTTATAATATGAATTAATATCTTGCATATTTTATTTATTAATTCTGATTAATGGTTTCAGATGCGAAAAGCAAATGAAGATTCTGATATATATGTGGAAAGCAAGCTTATTAAAAGAGCAACAACATCCAAAGTTTCAAGCACAAGCCAAGTATCTGAGGAAGATTATCTGCAAGGTGAACCTCTTTGTGCTCACAAGAAGACTCAAAAAGCTGAGGTGTCAAAGATTGCAATACAAAAAAGAATGAATTCCAAGGAGGACTCAAAATCCTACCAACTAGGACATGGACTTTCACTGAAATGGTCAACAGGAGCTGGACCCAGAATAGGATATGTTGCTAACTACCCTTTGGAGCTTAGGATACAGGCATTAGAGATGCTTAACCTCACTCCAAAATCCCTTCATTATTGCCTCTAGTGGTAATTAATACTCTTAAGCTTTTCTTAAAATGTTAAATTAATCCATCTTAACCCTGCATGGCCTTAAGAATGTTGGCTCAATCAAATTGCTTGATCTTTTTCTGTTATTTGCCTAAGAATCTATAAAACCTAGGAGGGCATTAGCATTCGCCCGTGTATACTAACACTTAATTAGAATGTAAGATATTTACCATCTTAACTAATTTAATCAATATTTGAAATATTTAATAAATAGAATAATGGACAAATAGACATGTAAATATATACATCCGAAATTGTTGCAGCACTATCTCGCTACAACTTCAGATATTGTGACTTCATTTAATGAAAATTCACGTTCTTGCCTCCGAATAAATTCATTTGGTTCTGCCTCTGGTTCAATTACTTCTCTTCCTGTTGAAAATGCAGGTTTGTGTGGAACTGAAAGAGTGTCTTCATTTCTTAACATAGAAGAAATTTCCAACATTGATGGCCTATTATTTGCATCTTCCTGCACACATAATAGAGCTATATTCATGAACCTCAACACTTTACATGGTGAACCTGCATCGTCAAGTATAGGATCCGCAAACTCCATGGACCTTCCTTCTTTCCAGAGATCATAGGCCTGAAAACATGAAACCAATTCCTCATCAACCATTGTTAACTTCTTCAATAAAACCTTGTAGAACTTTATTTTTTAACTCAAGTTATAGGTATTTGTTTTACTTACATATTCCATTAGGCTTAAATTTTCGTGCTCACCATAAAGTTTTGCTATCCTTTTACCACTTATAATTTGTAGAAGCAGAACTCCAAAACTATACACATCAGATTTTATTGAATACGAGCCTTTCGTAATGTATTCAGGAGGGACATAACCACTGGATTCCATTAAAAAACAGAATGACATGCATTAATAAGCTAGATAAATCACATAATCATGTCCTTTACAAACATTACTTACAATGTTCCAACAAGTTTGTCTGTGATAGCTTCTTCTTCACCTTTTGTAAATATTCTTGCCATACCGAAGTCTGAAATTTTTGGCTTCATTTTGCTATCTAACAAAATGTTACTCGCTTTTATATCTCTATGAATTATTGTAAACCTTGAATATTCTTGTAGATAAAGAAGTCCTTGAGTAACCCCTTCAATAATGGATATGCGTTTGTTCCAATCTAAAATAGACTTCTTGAAAGGATCTGATTGAAGATCATTTTGAAATAAGCTTTTAGCACCCATATTAACAAAATGAACTTCTATTAATCAGTTTATTAAATCCAATCCAATTCAATCCTATCTTCTCAAATCTAGTTGTTAATTGTGCTTGATTTGATCAAAACCACGAAGAAGATCCGTAGACTCTAATAATTGTTTGACAGAAGAAATAAATAATTTAAACATATAGCTTAATAAGAATGCATTGTATCAAGAAACAGATTAACTCATGAAACATTTAGAGCAGTGAGAGAATCTGACCAAATAGATAGTAGTCCAAACTTTTATTTGACATGTACTCGTAGATCAACATATGTTCTTCCTTATCAATGTAGAAACCCAATAAGCGAACAAGATTTATGTGTTGTAGTCTTGCAGTAAGTGTTATCTCATTTTTGAACTCTTCAAAACCTTGTGTAGAAGTTTGTGCTAACGTTTTCACTGCTACTTCCTTACCATCTCGTAGAACTCCCTAAAGAAATTATGTATACATATTTGTAGTTTACTATCTATATACGGTAAATTGAAAAACAATAAGATAGAGGGCAATGCTATACTTGCAGCCATAGTTGAGTTTTGTACCTTATAAACAGGACCATAGCCACCCTGACCAAGCTTATTCTCAATTGAAAAACTCTTAGTGGCCAACTTAATTTCCGAAAGGCTGAAGACTCGGATATCAGGAACACTGAGACTGCCATGAAAACCCTCTGCATCCTTAGCTGCCTTTTTCAGACCTGTGGATACAATTAATATCAGTGTGACAAAGTGACTAATTAACAAAGTTTTCAACCAAGAGCACACCATTTATTCAATAATGTCAGCTAAATTGGACTAAACATATTGAGAAAGAAGTTACCCTTTGATTCATAGAGTCTCTTCCAGAAGTAGTAAATCATAACTCCCAATAGAAGAGCACATAAGACAGCTGCTATCAAAATGATCACCAATCGCTCACTATAGTGCTCACCATCATGGTTACTTATAGCCTCTTGGGCTGAGACAAAATTAACAGTTTCATCTTATATTCTATCTCAGAGAATAGAATTCAAAGAAGCAAGTAGTGTGAGTTAGTTTTTGTTACCTGCTGCAGTAGAAAGCACCCAATTGTCATCGTAGGAGAGTTCCCACACAGCATAACCAAGTAAGTTCTTCTCCCTAGCATAAGACACCTTGGTTTTGACGGCACCAACATCGTCAAAACCTATCCAAGTTGATCCAATGGAGCAGTAGTTTACCACGTAAGTAGAATTATACAATATAGTAGTTCCTCCATCTCCATGTCCTTGAATATAATCCTTGATGTCCTTATAGGACATTAACCCTCTTGTACTATCATTAGTTGCGGGACCAGCTGCTGCTGCACCTATTGCATTGTCTCTTGGATTTTTCAGTTTCCAGGCAAATCCAAAGAAAGGTAACAACAAAACCAACTTGGTAGGAGCTATTCCGGAATCTATCCATTGCTTGATAGCATTATCTGTGTTGAGTTGACCTGAAGGGTCATATAAGGCTGCAGGTGCTCTTGTAGAATTTGGTGCCCACAGTGGTCCGTAGTAGTCACAAGCCAAAACAGTTACCCAGTTCAAGTTGTTTTGAATAGATTCGACCGGGTAATAAGCAAAAGTGATGCCTGGTTTATATAAAACAGCTGCAGTTAACATCAACTCTGGATAGGTAGAGTTTATTGCCTCAGACTTTGCAGCTGCTCTCCACTCTTGAAATAGCATTCCCATATAGTTCATATCAGAGCTTGATGGGGTAGGAATCCATGCAAGATCGAGGCCTTGAAAGCCGTACAGCCTGGCGACTCTTATTGAAGATTGAATGAAGGAGTTCCTCGAAGAAGGATTGTTTATCATTGATGATAACACCAGGATGTTTTTAGTTCGGTTGCCTCCAATGGAAAGAAGCATAGAAACAGAAGGATTCTTGTTCTTCAAGGCGGCTGTGAAATAAGAGAAGGATAGGTGGTCATCAGGAGAGACAGAGAGCTCGCTGGTGGAAGAGTTTACATCGGCGAAAGCATAAACAAGGTGAGTGAAGAGGGAAAGGTTTATGTGAGGAATGGGAAATCCAGAATCGTAATACCAATAACCAACTTGTACCCAAGAATGTGCTTGTTGTAAAAGGACCACAAGTGCAATTGCAGTGTTCAAAATGACTATCTTCATCTCATCAGTGTTATCTCCTTTCAGCATAGCTAGCAATTAGCATTGAGCACAGGATCAGGATAGAGTGCTAATTTAGTTTAGTTTCAATGTCATGACAGTGGTTTGTCATAGATAAAATCAAAATCAGCCATGACTAGAAGCATATTCTTTGATTTTCATCGAGCTTGATCTTTTAAAATAGAAATTAGCATAAGTATATTCTTATATTCTTATTTTGCTTTATTTGCTTATCTTATATAGCTTAGTTTTTCTTTTGTTACATGAAAAGAAGCAAGGGGCAAAGACAAATCTCTCCGCAAGATTAGCCTAAGCATGTCTCAAGGAGAAAGCCATTCAGCATATTGTCTTCGATCATGAGCTGCATATTTTGCCATAATGTCTTCTTAGAATTGAAATTAGGTGGACCTAACTCAACCCCAAAAGCTATCTCATGGGATGACTCACACTTATAAATACTCAAGAGTCTATATCCCTCCTAGATGTGAAACTTGTTATACAAAATTAATCACTTTTGTTGCGTTTTTATATAGATTTCTATTTATGCAAATTTACATTTGAAAAAAATGATGTTTACATTTTATTTATTAATTCTGATTAATGGTTGTAGATGCGAAAGGCAAATGATAACTTTGATATATATGTGGAAAGCGAGCTTATTGAAAGAGCAACGACGTCCAAAGCTTTGAGCACAAGCCAGGAAGATTATTTGCAAGGTAAACCTGTTTGTGCTTACAAGAGAACTCAAAACGCTGAGGTGCTAAAGAGTGCAATACAAGAAAGAATGAATTCCAAGGAGGAGTCAAAATCATACCCACTGGGACATGGACTTTAACTGAAATGGTCAACAGGAGCTGGGACTAGAATAGATTGTGTTGCTAACTACCCTTTGGAGTTTAGGATACAGGCATTAGAGATGCTTAACCTCACTCCATAACTCGTTCATCATTGCCTCTAGACTCTAGTGGTAATTAATACTCTTAATCTTTTCTTAAAATGTTAATTAATTCAACTTAACCCTGCATGGCCTTACGAATGTTGTCTCCATCAAATTGCTTGATCTTTTTCTGCTTTTTGCCTAAGAATCTATAAAACCTAGGAGCGCATTAGCATTCGTCCGTGTACACTAACACTTCTTAATTAGAATGTAAGATATTTACCATCTAAACTAATTCCTTTAATATTTGAAATATTTAATAAAAAAAAATAATGGACTAATAGACATGTAAATATATACATCCAAAGTTGTTGCAGCATTATCGCGCTACAACTTCAGATATTGTTACTTCATTCAATGAACATTCACGTTCATGCTTCCGATTAAATTCATTTGGTTCAGGCTCTGGCTCAGTGACATCTTTTCCTCTTGAAAATGCAGGTTTGTGTGGAACTGAAAGAGTGTCTTCATTTCTTAACATAGAAGAAATTTCCAACATTGATGGCCTATTATTTGCATCTTCCTGCACACACAATAGAGCTATCTGCATGCACCTCAGTACTTTACATGGTGAACCTGCGTCGTCAAGTGAAGGATCCACAAACTCCATGCATCTTCCTTCTTTCCACATCTCATAAGCCTGAGAAAAGAAATCAATTCCTCTATCAGCAACTATGGATTTTTTCAATAAAATCTTACGGTAGCTTAATTTTTAAATCAAGCTATAGGTATTAATTTTACTTACATATTCCAGGAGGCTTAAATTTTCGTCCTCACCATAAAGTTTTGCTATCCTTTTACCACTTATAATTTGTAGAAGTAGAACTCCAAAACTATACACATCAGATTTTATTGAATATGATCCTCTCTTAATGTATTCAGGAGGGACATAGCCACTGTATTTGATAGAAAAAAAAATAGGAATGATGCATTAATTAATAAGCTAGATAAATAACAAAATCATGTCCTTCACAAACATTACTTACAATGTTCCAACGAGTTTGTCTGTGATTGCTCTTCTTCGCCTTTTAGAAATATTCTTGCCATTCCGAAATCTGAAATTTTTGGCTTCATGTCGCTATCTAATAAAATATTACTTGCTTTTATATCTCGGTGAATTATTGTAAACCTTGAATATTCTTGTAGATAAAGAAGTCCTTGAGTAACCCCTTCAATAATGGCTGTGCGTTTGTTCCAATCTAAAATAGATTTTCTTAAAGGATCTGATTGGAAATCATTTCGAAGTTCAAATAAAATCAGTTAATTTGTTAGAATCTTTTAACACTCAGATTTAACAAAATGAACTTCTTTAAACCAGGTTAATTAAATCTAATCTAATCCTTTCTTCTCAAATCTAACAGTTAATTGTGCTTGATTTGATCAAAACCACAAGGAAAATCCATAGAAAGTTAGAAACTAGTAAAACTACTAACGTTTGACAGAAGAAATAAATAAATAAACATACATCTTAATAAGAATGCATTGTATCATCGAACAGATTCACTCATGACAAATTTAGAGCAGTGAAAGAATCTGACCAAATAGATAGTAGTCCAAACTTTTATTCGGCATGTACTCGTAGATCAACATATGTTCTTCCTTATCAATGTAGAAACCCAATAAGCGAACAAGATTCACGTGTTGTAGTCTTGCAGTAAGTGTTATCTCGTTTTTGAACTCTTCAAAACCTTGTGTAGAAGTTTTAGCTAACATTTTCACTGCTACTTCCTTACCATCTCGTAGAACTCCCTAAAGAAATTATATATGCATATTTGTAGTTCACTATCAATATAGGGTAAATTGAAAAACAATAAGATAGAGGGCAATGCTAGACTTGCAGCCATAGTTGATTACTCGGTTGCGTAGTTGATTTTTGTACCTTATAAACAGGACCATAG